>JANHAO010005812.1:0-22169 GCA_026873985.1 Saraca asoca | reverse complement strand
TTTTTATCTAAATAAATATAACAAAAAAATTACAAAAGAAAATATGAATCAAATTCAGCAGCAAAACACAAATACATCAACTTAGAAAAAGTGAATCAAATTCAGCAACAAAACACATATACAGCAGCAAAACAAGAAAACATATACATCAAAACACCTGAAGTTCGGATGCTGCGAAGAGAAGAATATGCGAAGTGCGGTCGAAACCTTCAAAACACGAAGAACACAACAAATAAATCGGTAATAATTTCTAAAAAGGGGATTTTAACTTACTATGGCCCAAATGCAGCTTCAAACACCGAACAAATCCCACCGGAGAGCATGACGTGAGGAAGAAACGCTGCAGACGCTGCGAAGATTTTCGGTCGAATCTGTAGAAATGAAATTGGGGACGAGTTTAAGGGTTTCAAAAATTTCAATGAAAAAATTTCCGTTAGAATTCAATAAATAATCAAAACGCGCCGTTTTATTTAAGCGTGTTTTGAATATTCTAACGGTAATTCTAACAAAAATATTTGTTGGAATTAAATAAATAATCAAAATGCGCCGCTTTATTTAAGAGTATTTCAAATATTTCAACAGAAAATTTTCAACGGAATATTTTCGTTGAAATATTCTAACGGAGTCCATGTCCGTGGTAATATCTGTTGGAGTATTCCAACGGATATGTTTTTCCATTGAAATATTCCAATGAAATTCCACTTTGTTGTAATTTCTGTTGAATTATTACAACGGACTGAAATTTTGTGAAAAAATTCGTTGTAATATTTCAACGAAATAATTTCCATTGAAATATTATAACGGATTATATCCGTTGAAATATTCCGTTAGAAAATACTGATGGATTTTCTTGTAGTGTAGGGGCAACCATCAAACCTTCGATCAGTCGGTTAGCTTAAAGTTATACTGGGTAACTTGCCATTTAACCATGGTTCCAAGAGTCCATAGGTCATTATCCTTGACTAATCTGATTACAAATGTTTAGGTTTACCAATAATATCAGGTTGTAGTCTAATAATCGTGATCCACTCGGTATAAAGAGAGACTCTACACAAAGGTGAGATTATCTATGCATGACCGATCAACTACCCTTTTAAGCAAATGAATTTGCCCAAGCCCATTGATATCATTTTAGATTGTGTAAAATTTCCTATAAAATACGTTTATATTCGTTTATTATATTTGGGGAATAGCCAATCCTTTTCTTTCTCTCTCCCTTTGTATGTTTGTCCTCTCCACTCTCTGACACACTGCTTCTGTCTGTATGGCGTAAACTTGATGGTTGATAGTGCAAGCAAAGCAAGCACCTCCACTTTTTTTTTTTCCTAATCTCTTCTCGCTCCTTAAAAAAAAAAAAAAAAAAAACTAACTGTGCAAACCTCTTTATAAAAAATCTGCCTTTTTTTTCCTTCCAACTCTCTTTCTCTCTCATCATCCCTCTCTTTTTTGGCCCTCTCACCACTACTAAAGCTCTTGCTTAGTGCTTCACTAGCGAAACCCACCTCCAAAACTCTCTCACTCATCACTTGTCTTCTCTTCTCCTTCAAACTCTCACTTACTGCCTTATAGATTTACCCTAATTCTACTTTCTTTCTATTTCTTTCCCTTCTAAACCAAAATCAATTTGTCTTTCCTTGTATTACAATATTTTATGCAATTCAAGGCGTTTGAGATCATCATCAAGACAATCTCCAAGTTGGTATGTTGTTTTCAAATTCTCTTCATCCCACTCTGCCCCATTCTCTCCATTTGAATCTGTAGTTGAAATTAGGAAAACAAGAAAGAAAAGAAGGTCTACTTCTGGCCGTCTTCTTCAGCCATTATTGTTTCTCACTTAGGCACTGTTTGTCTGTTGACTCTTTTGTATCTGTCTCTCTTACGCACTTTCTCTCTCCTTTTCAAGAGATAGAAAATGCCCAGAGAGGGAAAGTAAATGTTTGCTCAGAAAGTTCTCTCATGGCTATCTCCTGTATGTTGCCTTATTATTTTAATTTCTGAGTTTCCTTCTTCTTACCTTCTTTTCTAAATTCACCTGAAGGTAAATGACATGGCTACTCAAAACTTAGGTGGTTGAACTTGAAAATCATTTCCCTCACCTAGCCTTTTTGTTTGATTTAAAGAAAATATTTTCCACCCGAAGTTAACCTTCCCAGCTAGCGAATTAGTCCACCCGAATCCTCTCACCTGGAATAAGCTGTAGTCACTCGAAGCAAAGGCAACCCTAGATTTTGTTCTTCATCGCAGCAAGTCTTCTCTTAGTTCCTCCTTTTTTAGTGAACTAAAGGGTTCCAAGAAAATGATGCCAAGAATCAAAATGTTTTCATTTTCATTGTTTGGCTTCTAACGGACTTGACAATTGTCAAGTGAATTACACTCCCAACTCTCTCCCGTCTTGTGATTTCTCTCTTCCACGGAAACAAACAAGACCAAGATAAAATAATAAGCCAAGAGGGAGAGTGAGCGAGAAAGAGATAAGAAAGCTAGGAATGGAACTTTCCGGCCAAGAAGGAGAAATGCCAATCCCAATAAACAGCACCTATGGTGGGGGACAAGGCAATGGGCATAGGCACGGGCATATGATCCATCATGAACCTGCACACCACCATAACATCATCTCATCCTTGTCAGCACCATCACCCCATAACCCTTCCAATGGCTCCTCTATTCAAGCAGCCCTACAGGAGGACCATGTGCCCTACAAGAAACTGGTGAGGTACAGAGAGTGCCTTAAAAACCATGCAGCCTCCATGGGAGGCAATGCCACAGATGGGTGTGGTGAGTTCATGCCAAGCGGTGAAGAAGGCACCATTGAAGCCTTGAACTGCTCAGCCTGCCATTGTCACAGAAACTTCCACAGAAAAGAAGTAGAAGGTGAGCCTCCTTCATTTGATCACTACCACCAATATGGCTCCTCACATAATTTCAACAGGTTGGGGAGGAAATTACTTTTAGGCCCTCATCACAAGAATGTCCTACCCCCGGAGGCTCTAGGGTACCCTACAGGTAATGTACTGCCTTCAAGGACAGTACCACCCCACCAGATGATATTGCCCTACAATTTTGGGTCACTCCCTTCAGAATCTGATGAGCAAGAAGAGGCTGGTGGTGGTGGAATGGTGGCTAGGCCCCCACAGATGGTGAAGAAGAGGTACAGGACTAAGTTCACTCAAGAACAGAAGGAGAAAATGCTGAATTTTGCTGAGAAAGTTGGATGGAAAATTCAGAAGCAAGAAGAATCTGTAGTGCAACAATTCTGCCAAGAGATTGGGGTCAAGAGAAGAGTGCTCAAGGTTTGGATGCACAACAATAAGCACAATTTGGCCAAAAAGAATCCACCTGCTGCTTAATTAAAAGTACAAGTAATTAACAAATATTAATTATCACCATTATCATTTAGCATGTGTTTTAATTAACTCTTGTTTATTATTAGCTAAAAGTGTTGACCTTCTTTTTTCTGTCAGTATCTTTCTATTCATTTTCTGGTCACTGGGTCTGTTTGGGTTTCTACTTTATATATAATAATATCTGTCATGTGGTGTAGTTTAGGAAAATTAAATTTGGTGAAGTTTCAGTTATGATTGATGTTTCTGTTTATGCCATTCTGTGAAGACATGGGATGCAAGTGCAACACTTTAAAGTCTCAGAAGTACTATTATATGCATTAATTATCAATTATATTTTAGGGATTTCTTACACAATTTGCTGATCTTTACCTGACAGAATCTGCTTTCTGTTGTTTTAGAGAGCTGCAATATTTAAATCTTTTTTTTTTTCTGGCAGCAGAGTAGCAAAATATATGCAATGGATTTGAAAGTGTTTGTTCTACTTAAAATGTAAAAATAATGTTCGAGCATAATTCAAATGGAAGAAAGGATCAGGTGTATATACATAAAATGTATGACACGGTATCTGTGTGTAGGAAGTAGGATTTTGTCTTCACCTCCAAAGCTTTGGATTCTATTTCAGGGTTGCGTACTTGTGTCATATAGACGATCTAGAATTATTATTAGTAAACCTTCACAAATGTTTTTATAACACGTCTTCTCTTTAAAATTAAACAAGGTGTTGTACTTTTTAACTTTAGTTTACATAAAAAGTAGTTGGAGAAAAAGTTACCTCTCCTCTTTACTCTTTCTTTTCAATTAATTGAAGCACATTATTCCACTAATTAATTTATTATTGCCAATATATAGTTCATAATGGGATTAAGGTTTGGATGAGACCAGAGATAATCTAATTATGATATATAATTATTGACTCTCATACTAAACATGAGAAACATAATCTAATTATGATAAAATCCCACTTGACATTTGACTTAAATTTTATAATTAGTATCAAGATTTTACCCCTTTTTTTTTTTGTAGATTCAAATGTATAAGTATTCCAACATTAGGCCTGTGGGGTTTCAAACGTGAAACTCTTAGCAGCCATATAAAGCCTGCAATAAGCAGTCAACATGCAAATCAGAATTATAGTTTAACTTTTTAAATTCTACCTTTTTTTTAAAGAAAAAAAAAAGACTTTCTGATTTCATTGTGGAGTGTTATAAATTAATAAAACAATTACTTTAATTAAGAAAGTGTGAGAGAAGCAACCTGTAAATAATCCTCAAAATCTGTGTAACTGTGCAAGATCACTTCATTGTCTATCTATTTTTCAGTGACAAGAGACACAGATATAGAAAGAATTAATAGTGTGAATGGTAGAGGCAAGTGAGTCAAAATTTAATGATGCATCATTTCATTATCTGAATCACTTAATTTCCTTACCAGAATTCATGCCTAATTTCAAATGACCAATGAATCCATCAACAACTAGATATAAAAGTTGTCAACAAATTCTCAAACAATGCTACGTTGATTGCATAGCTTGCTAACGCAGTAATTTGTCTTTGTCCCCCCTTATGCACACTGAGGGGACAATCTAATATTATTTAACGGCATACAATTATTTGATAAGTTGGTAATGATTGTGAAGTGATATCATTATAACAGACTACAATAATGATACAAACCATGCAAACATAAATTATTGCTTCTAAAATGAAAATGAAAATCAAGGAAAAATTGATTTTGGATTTCATGTTATAACTACGGTTATAGATATATCATCTGACCATCTCAATAAATAGATTTTTAAATTTTTGTAAATTTTTAAGTTGATTAAAAATCATATACAACAATAGTTATTATAATGATTTCAATTAAAAGAAAATTAAATGATAAAATTAAAAAAATAAAATAATAGGATGAAAAGGAAAAGCTGTACGCTTTAACTTTGTCTTGGGATGCACATTGTTCCACGCAGAATGTTCTGTCTTAAAAGAAAAGAAGTAACAAAAACAAGTATTAAAGATGGCAGCGGTGAATTCAATCCTAGCTTCCATTAGGTTAAAAGCTCGTAAGAAGACCAATAAAAAAGGCAAGTGTCATGTGCAGTTGTGTGATGCAAAGTGAGGATTGAACTTCAGCTTGTGCATTAAGCTTTTTCTTCATTAAATTTCTTGTAAACCGGTGGAGAGTTAGCTGGTCAACTCTTGAGAAGGCGGTATTTAAAAGAAAAGGTTTGTTTGCTTGTTTTTTTAAGTATAAATTACTTTATTAATTTTAAAATAATTGTATTTAATATCTATAATTATAAATTTTTATAATATTTTTTTTTTAATTTGGATAATTATATGTAACACCTAACATCTATCTTATGAGCGATTTGAGAAGTAAACATGCTCAACTTGATAAAGAATTTTATGAAAAAAAAATCAATCATAATGTAAAGATCTTGTGCCTCAAATTTGGGAGTAAGTTAACTTATGTATTATTATTTTTTTATTTTAGCTCGTTTTGAATGTATTTTAGTTATTTTGGTATGGTTTGCTTCTCCATTGCACATAGAAAATTCTATGATTGTGATATTTATATTTTTATCTTTGTATTAGTATAACATGACGTTAGATTCCTTCTTTAATTATGAAAAAAAAAAGATCTTATATAAATATAATTTATCACTTACATAAAATCGAAGAGAATTGATTATAAAAATTAATAGTTATGGGTATTAAAATTAATTGTCTCAAAGTTTAAAGGAATAATTTTATATTTTTCCCTTTTTTTTCAATCAATATTTCTCAATTTTATAATTTTTTAAAAATATTATATATATATATATATATGCACAAAGGATTATGTAACATAAGATTTTACAATTTTATTAATTAAAATTTGCAATACGCAATTTTTTATATTTTTATAAGAATTATCTTCTTTTAACAAAAGTTGCAATCATGTTTACATTTTTTTTAAAAAAAAAAAAGTATACCAAAACAAAACCCTTAAAAAGAAAAAGAATGGCAGGCCTTTATTTTCTGTGTTGTTGTTTTCCTTGATTTTCTCTTCAGTTATTAACCATGCTCTTGCAAAGCCAAAGATTCACTCAAAAATAACGACAAATACAAACTAGTCAAGCAAATCTTTCTTTTACTGTTGTGGTGAATTTACAAGTTAAAAATATCATCAATACAGTCAATGATGTTTTGAGCTACCATCTGTGGGCGGAGTCTTTATCCAAGAGACTGAGGGGACCCAAAAACTTTTCATACATGATACATACCAAATTTTCGTATATTATATTAATTCTATCCTTTGTTTCTGCTGGTTTTGGTAAGAACAATTCCAATTTCAGAGACGAAAAAAAACAAGAAATTGGAATGGAAGAAACACGTGGCAACCGATGACACATTTAAGAGGCCTAATAAATATTGGAACCATGATCTTCTGAGCCATATTTAATATGCCTGAGGAAATATTCAATGTGTTGCGATTGCTGAGTGCTGACACTGATATTGACAATTGCATAGCATTTGCCCATTCTCTCAGTCCAGCAAGTTGAAGAGTAAACAGTTTTAGGGTCATTTTGAAAAACAGCTGTAAGAATGGTCCTGCAGAAAACGCATATGGGACCTCTCTATATTCCATACATAATAATCTCGATTAGTCGCAATATCAACAGCAAATCTATATTCTAAAACTAACTGGAAAAGTGAGGATGATTCTTGGAAAGTACACTATTATTATCTATCCGCTTCCCTAGCATCTATAATGTGATCACACGTCCCTTATCATTCATTTGCAATTGTAATAAGTTTGTGAATCAGCGTGTGATTTTAATCATTTCACTATAATTATAATTAATATAAATAATTTATTATTTATCATAATAAAAATAATTAAGTGCAATATTAATTAAAAAATTTGGATAAATTACATTATTATAAAACGTTTTATTTAAATTAATTTATGAAGATTTTAATTTAGTTTATTATTTTATATTATCATAGGTTATTCTATAAATTATTTGCTTGAATAATAATTTGTTTAACAAATTTTATTACCAATCAATTTATTTTAAAAACTAATTTTATTACATCAAATTTAATCTGGATACTAAATTATTATAAACTAAATCAACTTTGATTTTCTTGTTTCTTGCCCAACTAAAATTTTGATTTCATAACAATTAATTAATTTCATTTTTAAAAATAATTAAATATAATATCAATTATAATAATTAGTTATAAAAACTAAATATGAAATAATTTGGAAATTGTAAATTTAATTTACATAATAGTTCTAGAGTATTATATCTTATGATTTTACATTTTTTTCGAATTAATTTACAAATAAATATATTTAATTCAAATAAAATTTCTTTCTCCTTAACCATAGTAAATACATAATTAGTTATAGAAATTAAATATAGAATAAAGTCATAATTAACCCTAGCATGATATCTTGTGATCTTCATAATTAAAAATGTGTTTTTGATCATAGGACATGGTGCATTTTTTCTTCCAAGTGTGTCACAAATTGGCTTTGTGAACCAATTCCATAGGCAAACGTGCTTGATTTTGGACAAAGCTTAGTATAAAAAATCAAACATGAGGAGGAGGCCTTGTGGTGCAAATTTGGGAGCAAATGCACTTGTAAATTATTTTTTCGAAATTTTTCCGTTTTGGAGGTATTTGTGTCATTTTATCATCGATCATTTGTCCAGTACGAGTAGAAAAGTATGTGATTGTGATCCTTACACTTTTATCTTCGTGTCCACATGAGATGATGCTTTAGAACCCATAGGAGTTGGGAGAAATGCCTCTATGTTAATTAGGAAAAAGTATGTCTACACTTGTTGATAAAACTTTTATTTAGAATGCTTTTTAAAGGAGGCACGTCCTGTGACCAGGTAGGCACCGTGACTTGGGCTAGGGATCAGAATGTGAAGCTTAAAGATACTCCTCCTATACATTCAAAACTATATAATGAGACATATATTAATAAAATAGAGTTATCCATCTCCTTATTTTTAAAATAGTCCTTTCTCGATATGCACTAGAGGCTTCTTATGTGGTATATTCTTTGAGACTCGATATGAGCTAATGCTTCGACTACATGCTCATATTGGATTATGGACATGTTACACATGAGATTTTGATTATATAAGCGACAAAATCCTCAATGCCTCGATTATCTATCAAGTATGACTTGAATTCATTGGAAGGTTAAGATGTTGGCCAAGAGTTAGCATCATGCACCGCATGATTTCTACTAGAGAGTTATCGACCTATGATAGTTGGTATTAGAGCTCGATTACGCTAAAAAAAGTAGATCGGATGGGCCATATGGGGTAGAATTATCTTGTCGAAAGCATGTGGAGCTTGTGAATAAAGTAAACTCTCGTCGTAATAGCGAAGGGATGCTGCTAAGGACTTGACTGGGAGGGGTGCAAGAGGTTGGAGCAATTCAAGGACCAGTGTGCAAGATATTGTATTCAAGGGAACGTTAATAGTGCATCGAGTGCAAGCATGTGCAAAAGTTAGAGGATTTGTTGTATAGTACAAGACATTAATTATGCATTCATTTATAGTAGGCATTCGAGGGAATGCAAACTACTCGAGAGAGTGAGTGAATTGATGACCTATCTAGTGGGAGAAAGTGTTAGGAAAAGCCTTGGTCTTGTGGAGAAAGTTTGACCATGTCCACAAGGGACATATTAGCCGTTGGTGAAGCCTAGAGGGTGAAGCCACAATCATGCTTGAGAAAGCATGGCCACAATGGATAATAGGAATATCCTATAGGATGACATATCTCTTGTGATCTGTTGAGTGGACTACTCTTACTTGAGAAGTCCAAAATTATGTCAGAGGGCATGAATTTTGCTCGGAGGAATAAACCCAGAAGGGAATGAGATGATCCAGGAAGAATCTATTGTGCACAATCTGTGGAAGCAAGGAGTAAGTTGCAGCACTAATCTACAAGATTCAAGACGAGATGCTAGGGAGCTAGCACATCATAGTCGCATAACAAGCAACAATGATAACCGCATAGTGAGCTAGAGCTATATAGTCGTGTAATGGAGTTATGAAAATGACCTTGAGGTGTAGTGGACTAGCACTACATAATCGCAAGACAGACTTTGAGACAATGATCATGAGATTCACAATTGCTCATACACAGGCAAAATGAAACTTGACCTTAAAGGGAGGGTACTTGATGCTCAACCCTATCAAAGTTGTTAATGTGGGGGAGCCATCATGAGGATATGCTAGAATAAAGAGTCTTTAGAAGAGGGATGTCACTCGAGAAATACCAAGAAAGAGGGCACTAATTATCGAAGAATTTGCTAGGAGGGCAATGATACTAGTGAGTCATTATGAGGGTCTCAGGAGATGAGTTAGTATGATATTTGAAGAGATAGCACTTGAGTGTACAAACTTAGAAGGGGTCGTGAGGACCATGGTGCTAGATAGTATTGACTCTGAATGGACTGTGATAGTTGAAAGATACCACAAAGGTGTCAATTTAGAGAGGGTTAGGAGGATTCGATCGAGTGTGAAAGTTATGTAGTGGAAGTATAGTGGATTGATCAAACCCAACACGAGTAGACTTATAAGTAAGGTATGAGACTTGCGAGTAGCCCATGTTTTATGAGCAAGGTATGGACTGGCGCATGAATAAGATATGAGACCTGTGTCTCTCACATCAGTGGTAGGGACATTGGATGTGGGGTTATCTATCACCAGATGTCTAAAATACTAAGTAGGCACACAAACTATGGAGGTAGCATATACTTATGCTACAGTAGTAATGAGTCCAATTGAGAATTACAGAGATAGTGATTTGAATCAAGAGTTGTGTGGGGATAGTGTGTTACAAGCTGTAGAGATAGTGAGGGAAGCACAAGCTATAAAGGTAACAACCTGAATGTTGCAAAGGTAGTGGGATAGGTGAAGTTGCAAATGCGATAAAGTCAGGAAAGCTGTGGAAGCAATGACACATAAGTTTGTGTCAAGACAAAGAAATTGAGTCAATAGAGGTATAACACAAAGTCTATAGAGGTAGCACTATTGAAGACATTAAAGCTGTGGAGGCAACTACCCAAAGTTGTGGAGGGAAAGCAAATGTGCAATGGTGCAAGTTCAAGGAAAAAGAGCCAAGAGGAAGTCCAAGGAAAAGCTGAGGAGCAATAGACTGACAATGATCCTAAAAGCTATGTCAGGTTGAGGGTGTCATTCATTAAAGCTTATTGAATGATGTTAGCTCAAAGAGATAAGCAGAGTGGTTGAGGAAGTAGTTCGAGTGGAATAGGCTAAAGACCTACATGAAGATTCGAGAAGCTAATGCTTGTAAGGAGAAACTTTTATAAAAACTGTGTCAAATTGAGGAGTCAATGAAGACATTGACATTTGAAGTGGGGAAAAATGTCATAAGTCGGCCTTGTGATGTGAATTTGGGAGTAAATGCACTTGAAGAATATTTTTTTGAATTTTTCCTGTTTTAGGGGTATTGGAATCTTTTTAGCATCGATCGTTTTTCTAATATGAGTAGAAAAGCATGTAGTTGTGATCCTTGCATTTTTATCTTCACGTCCATATGAGATGACACTTTAGAACCCTTAGGAGTTAGGAGAAAAGTCCTTATGTCAATTAGGAAAAAGTATGTCTACTTTTGTCAATAAGGCTTTTGCTTAGAATTCTCTTTAAGTGGGGCGCGTTCAGTGATCAGGTTGATACTGTGACTTGGGTTAGGGATCAGAGTGTGGAACTTAAAGATATTCCTCCTACACACTTAAAATTATGTAATGAGTATATATTAATAAAACAGAATTGTCCCTCTTCTTATTTTTAAAGAAGTCACTTCTCAATATACATTATAGGCTTTTTGTATGACATATTCTTTGAGACTCGATAAGTGCTAATGCTACATAGTCATGTTGGCTTGTAGATATGTTGCACATGGGATTTTAATTGTATGGGTTACAAAATCTTTAATGCCCCGATTATCTATTCAAGTATGGCTCGAATCATTGGAAGGCTAGCATGTTGACCAAGAGTTGACATTATATGCTGCATGATTTTGGCTAAAGAGCTACCGGCCTATGACACCTTAGAGTGCCATTTATTGGGGTAGCCTTTTCACCTTCCTTGTTTGACAATGAGCAACAACATTTCAAAAAGCACGCCACCTTATCTAGATCTTCCCAAATCTATTCCTTATTTATTTAGATTAAATTAATTATTTAGTTCCAAAAAATTTGCGATGTGTCAGTTTAATACCTAAAAAATTTTTAGTATCATTTTAGTCTTGAATGTCTTCAAGGTGTTCGCAATAGTCCATTTATTAGTCTTCATTGATCAAACTAACAGAAAGTCCTACATCATTAAGTGCTTATGTGGACAATGATAGTTATGTCGTAAATTTTCCTCATAAAACGCTAGCATATGAAAAAAATAATAGGCACCAAACTAGATAAATTAGGAGTCCAAACTATTAACATTTTGTTATGTTCTTGCAAAAAATTTCATCTAGAGATCAAGAAAAGAGGAATGGCAATTGATGGAGGCTTGTAAGTCACTAAACTTTGTCTTTAAATCATGAAGTATTTAGATTGGAACTTGGAAGCCATCCTAATTGCAAAAGAACAAGATAATATGCCATAAATTAAGACAAAACAAAGAATGAGAAAGCCATTAAACTTTGCTAACTATTCATGAAAAAGCCAACCTGAAAATTCAGAAATTTGCAAAAATTTGAACTTACTTTAGAAACAGATGCACAAAAATTGGAAAGACAAAAAAAGAGTTAGGAAGGAACTAAAATTTGTAAAGACAAACAAACAATCTCTAGGTTTATTGTCATCATTTATCAATCAACCTCTTTCTAAAAAATAAACAAAACTTTGGTAAAAAGTCTATGACACCCTGTTGTCCAAATAGATTCTGTTGCTCAAAAAACTCTATTTTAGATATCCTAATAAAAATTTCAATAAAAAAATAAAAATCCCAAAACACCCTTTTGTTCAAGATCTGCCTTTCCACTATTTCATTGACCAATAACAATAGTAGAATTAGCTTCTTTTCAACAACTTGTTATGGACAATATTATTTGGTAACTTGACCATCAAGTTTAGTTCTAATCCCCATCACTAACACCCTCTTCAAACTACGCTTAATTGGTTCAATAGCTCCCTCCTACGCACCCATTATAAGGACAACATTAACAATGCCATCACTAACAACAACGACACCAATTTCTTGCTTTCCAATCCTCTAGCCAATGGTTTACTTGCTTAATCCTTTGCTTGCCCTATCCTCCACCATAACCATAATGAGAGATATAAAGGTTGGTGATGCTGAAAGGAAAAGTGGTGGCTCCAGGTGAAGCAGTAAATCTAGGGATTTCAATTTATGAAATAGGGATTTTAGTTTAGTTTTAATAAAACTAACAATTTAGTTTTTACAATTATATTCAAAAAATTATATAAGCTATAAACAATTACATCAGAGTCACCTCCATTATAATAATCCATATTAGATCCATGTAGAACAATTTGTTAGTTTCACTTTTAAAGATTCACGATAGAATCAATATGAGACACTTTTTGAATTATTTAGGATTAAGTTGAGACCAAAAACCTTTGAGGGAATCAATTGAGACATCTTAAATTTTTTAGGAATTAAATTGTCAATTTACTCATTTATTTATATCTTTCATCTTCCCTGAGTAACAAATATGCATACTTTAATCAATATTTTTTAAAGAAAATTCAAATTTTAGTGGTCTAGAATATTAAGCTTACTTTGTTGAGTTAAAATCTTTCACTCATCTTCTTTATCTTCATCTACCTTTTCCTCTAACCCATTTCAAATTACTTTGCTCATAACCCAAATTTCAGATTTTCTATTTTCTTCTATTTCCTATCAAATTTTGAAACCTTCCTCCTTTCTCTTAACTCAATTTTATGCATTCTTCCTTTTCAGCTTTCCTTTTCTCTTAACCTAAACTCTTCATTTTTAGTTTAATTTTTCTATATTTATTTTAATCCTCACCATTAAATGTTGAATGATCTATCAATTAGATGTTAAGCCACCAAGGTATGTGATCTTGAATTAATTCTATTTGATGTTCATTTGTGGTGGAGGAAATAAATTTCCAAATTTTTTGAGAATTCAAATTTGCTAATTTTCTTTTAATGGTTTGTTGTATTGGTTGTAATAGAAGTTCAATTTTAAGTTATTTCTCTAATGATACAGATTTTCTATTAGTTTGTTTCCATTCACAAATCATTGGTCTCTGTTGTCTTTCTTTGCACTTAGATCGATTTTGACACAAAATGAATATTGTAAACCTGATCGGGTCAGCAACTGTAATATTTGAAGGGTGAGTTTTCATTTTCCTTTTCTAGGATTTATTCTAGGTATTATTTTTTTCACCTCTTTCAGTATTTCTTTATTTTTTTCCTTTAAGTAAAATGATTATTTTAAATGTTATTTGAGAAAAAATAATTTTAACAATGAAATGGTTTTTTTGAAAATACAAAAAGGTGAATTTGAAAATTTTAGGAACTTTAAAATTATAAATTCTGAGATATAGAGTGTTCAAATATAGTAGAAATATATTATATGAATTCTAGGAATCTTTAGAAAATTGAAATTTCTATTTCAAATGCTTATAGAATAAAATCTATTTTTCTAGGATTTAATTTTCAGAAAACTTCATAAAAATTGAAACTAGGGTCATGGTACCTATAGAATGCAAAATTATAGTCATTACAAAGATAATTAACTTACCTAAATTGTGTTAAAATTTCAAAGCCACCAATGATTGATAAGTCTATTAAATTCAAACTCAAATTTGAAGAAACTGGTAAAGTTACTAAAAGGGAAAATCACAACGCTTGTCAAGAAAGAAGTTAAAGTCAAAGCTAACTTAAAAATTTTCCCATTCCTCAAAAGTTAGCTCCCTTTTCTTTTTCCTTCTCTTGCATCTTTTTTGGTTGCATTTCATATAACATTACGAGGCCTCAACTTGAAAGCAAGCTTTCTCTCTTTACACCATTTCTCTTCAAGTAAGTACCTTATTCCTTCATGATAATTTTTTTATATTTTTGCTGTTAATTTCTCTTGTTTTCTTGTTCAAATCAGTACCCAAATCTTGTTGATTTATTAAGTTTAATTTGAGTTATGCATTTTTTAATCAAAAAGTTACTACTTATCTCTTAAACCTATATGAATTTCTGGTGTTTTTGGGGCTCAAATATTTTATTTCTAACTTGTTTCTATGGAATAAAATCATAATCTAATGGTATTTAACTACTTGATGAAAGAAAACTTTTGAAAATCTAAGAATCTAACATGCCCTTCTTTCTTATTCATCAAGAACATTGAAGAACTTCATTGGATCCTTTTGAACCCTTTGTTCTCAACCATTTAAGTGAGTAATTTTTACCTCTCTTGTGAGTTATAAAATAACTAATTGATTGTGAATCATTGAATTGTTGTTTATGTTGAGGAAAATGGGTATTATGTGGTCTTATATCATAGATTGAATTTGATTGGAGTTGTTTATGTAAATATAGTTTTATGATTAGAAAAGCTTGGTTTTATGCTTAGTTTCTTTATGATTAAAGGTTGGCTGAAATAACTTATAAAGCTTGATTAAGAAAATGAGAGTTGTCCTTGTAGGAATATGTATTTGCACTATCAACTTGTATGAATTTGGACGTGCAATCAGAATCATGAGCATGATCACGAGCCCAAAAACTTGAAATTTGAGTAGAATCATGATTAAAATCGCTAGAGTTAGATATTAGAGCTTTGATTCGACTTGTGATGTTTTACTTTAGAAAATGAGTCTATTTGCCTAAAGTTGTAAACCTTCGGAAAGTCCAAAACTATACGTGATCTAAATCGTGATCAAGATCAAATATAGGGCTAGGAAGGATCAATTCAAATCATGTAGAACAAGTTTAACTTTCAATTTGAATCGCAATGGCTTGAATGCATGCTCTATTTTTGCAATCATGATCACGAAATGAGTGTAAAGAAGGGTGATTTGAATCGTAGGTCCTGAAGGTGAAATATATGTTGAAATATTTTTGAAAAAAAAAAAAAACTATAAGCTAATGATATGATGCCTATAACTTCTTATCTATAGTTGTATGGATTATATGATTGGGTTTAGGAATTGATTAAATGACTAAATAATTGATTAAGTTGGAAAGTAGCGTTGTATTGAATGTGATATGAATTTGATTGATATGGATCCTTAAAAGTTATTTCTTAGCTTTGAATAAAGAAATTATACTCTTGATTATTATCCATAAAACTTAAGTAAAGAATGGTATGGTTAAGTTTAATAAGCTATAAATTATAATGCTTCTTCACAATTTTTGAAAGTTTGAGAATTTCCCATGAGACATAGGGTGATGATTGACAATGATCAGATGTGATTGATGTGATCAGTTAGGGAATATGAACTAGATCCTAGATCTATTCGTTCCATTATGTAACATGGAAATTAGGTGGAACTTAGAGAAACAAGGCTGGCGATTATGTGGGTTATGATGGAATGGAGTAATAAAGAGAATCTTAATTTTGATTATTTATTTTACTTACTTAATTATGTGGGTTACGATGGAATGTGAGCATTGATGATGATTGCCTGAGGCCATGAGAAAAGCATGGTTCTTTATAATGTCTTAATGATAATATTGTGCAATACTATTCAGAGGTTAGTTTCTGTGACCCTATAACTTGTTTATTAATTCTAGTATGAAATATGATTACATTTGCTATAAAGTACATGCATTTGTTTATCATTGATAATTTATAAGTTAGGTAGTGATTTATCTTACTGAGCCCTAAACTTACTCTTCTATAGACCATTTTTCAAATTCTCAAGATGTTGTTGTTATTCCACGATCAGATCATAAGAATGGATTCTGATCCTATTGAAGTAACTGTTGATATGTTCATCACCACCTTAATGGGTCCCTTAGGAGCGTATGAAGTTAAAATTCATTATGTCATCATACTGAATTTAACAAGATGTGAAATCTTGCATGAAGTAGAAATTATACCTTTAGAATCCTCCAATGTTTTATTGATGATAGCCATGGGATGGTTTGATCCTTAGGGTATCTACCATCAGACTTTATTTTGCTAATTTTTTGAAAATTTGTATATAGTAGGGTCGTAAGGTATCCACGAAGACTTAGTTAGTTTAACCTATATTTTTAATTCTATGATAAGTTGTAGGTTGATCTAACTTTTTGGTTACCTTTGTCTTCGTGTGGACATATGGGATAGTGTAGGGGATGACTTATGGCTCATATTTTTGAAAAACTTGATGTGAAACCGCTTACAATGATGTTTCTAGAGGCATGTGTGTTATTTGGGCAATGCTCTTATAAATTATAAAATTATGTTTATATCTCAATGTGTTTTCCTTTTTCTATAAATAAATATGATTAGAAAATATTGATACAAATACGAGTAGAAATGGATAATAGAATTAGGTTAGAGACTGATGATATTAATCAGGGATTGATATTCATGCCGATCATGATCAGGGATTTGAATCGTGACACATTCTGATTTTAGGATTACTTGAATTAATTTAATCAATTAATTCATGGGTTGATTTGAATAAGTTAAGATCTTCAGTTCTGGTAAATCATCTTAAGCTTATATTTTTCTCTTGATGTCTGAAGATTACTTTTCGTTTATTTGAGAGATAGGTTTATGAAATTAGTTTATAAATGGTAGCTGAGTAATGTGGTGATTTTTTTAATTTATCCCCAAAAGTAAAAGTCAATTTGGTAATTTGATACTTTCCATGTGATGGCCGATCAAGTATACGACGGAAAAAGTTTGCTTAATTTTATGTTTCAGTTTTGGTCTTTTTTGCAATTTTTTTTTTCTAATTTACTTTGAAATATGGTTTATAGGAAGTCAGATTGTTGTGGCGGTAGAGACTTCGAGTGATCATCATATAAGATCATATGAAGTTCGTCCATTGCAAGGTTGAAGTCATGTTTAATCTCTAATTATTTTAGGAATCTTTTTATGTTTATGTATTTACATTGGTTAAATATGCGAAAAATGTCAAATGTCATCATATCAATATCTTTTTCTTAGAAGTGCAAGATATTGCCTTACTCTGAAAGTTGTATTTGTTTAGAAGATGTGTAAATATGTCACATGCTTCTGATAATATAATATTACACAGTTTTAGCCATCAAAATAGCTTGATTTCTTAGTCCTATGATGTCTTTGGTTACCTTGTAGATCTTTATACTATGCTATTGTGCTAAGCACTTGCTACATAACTGTAGGTTAAGTCTGGGACCAGACAATGCAATAGAGAATCCCTGGTGACCAATTATAACAGATATTTCTTGGGGGTTGTTAACTACAACAGGTAAATAGTAAGTAACATCCAAGTTTTTGATTCTATTTTACCACTTAGCAACACTGCTTAAAATATCGTAAGAGTAGAGCAAAATGTGTCGGTATTAAAGTTATAGCCTTTTCATCATGTAGTTTCAGTAGCATTCTTGAATGTTGATAAATAAATTCGATATTCCAAAAGCCAAGGCCATGTCTCTATCCTTAAACTTGGACTGAAGGAGTTACTAGAACTATATTTTTTACTTTGATCTGGCATACAGATGACCTGAAGGTCTCCAAATGGTCAGGGTGCTTTTTCCAATACCTAAATATGCAATGGAGTGGACTGTTGGATTCCGACAAAGGTACAATTGTACTTTTATTTGTTTGAAAGGTTGGCAAATACGTAACTTTATATTGTAGTTTTTTTTTGTTTCTTTCTTTATGATTTAGGATAAATTACACATTTTCACTTAAACAATAGGTTTATATAAAAAGGTTAGCACATGAATGTGGACTCACTTTACAAGAATAGAAGATAGAGCTTTGATCTACAGGGGAGAGAGAATAAATTGATGAGAGGCTCCCACACATACTTGTCCATATTTTCTAGACCCCAATCACCCAATCTTAATCCACCCTGCACTTTGCTAATATTAGAAATGGCTTATATTATATTAACTTGCTTTGCTTTTGCAAACACATTGCTCAATTATATCTCTGAAGTTTACTATTTTCTGTATACAGAAATGGGGTAGTGGTCACATTGCCTTGGTTTTTGAATTGGAATTCTTGAAATGCAACCAAACTCAACACGAACATTTAGTAGCAGTGTAGTTGGTAATGTGTTTTTCAAAATCCCTATCTGTGGTTCCAAGGATTAGCAATGCCTATTTTTACCACATATGATGATTTATCTGTGATTCCATTTCAAACCAGTCAGCATAGTTATCTAATATTTAAATGTTTGTTACTTTTTCAAATAGGTTGTTTTAGATATGAACAATATCTTATTTTTAGGCACTACTTCTAACAATAGCATCTTATCATTTTAGTCTTTGTAATAAAGTTATTAGTAATATTGTAATGTTATTTTCCCATTTTATTTGCAACCTCTTTAGAAGGAAATTACTCAAAACAACCATTAGGTGTTGATCTCTTCGCATTGTTTAACCTTCGATATACTGGGCAGGAGCCTCTTCTTAACATTTGTGATATTTGAATAGGACATTCATGAGGAACAGGTTGCACCGAATTTAATATATATGTGAGTTCTCTCATCCTCTTTTCATTTTAGCTTTGATGGCATTGTGGTACTGCAATCATTACTTTTAAGGATATCCCCCTACTTTCAGAACTTAGAATAAATGTTTATCAAACTTGAAACCATGATTGACTTAAAAGCTATAGAAACATTTTTGTTATATTTAAAATTTTTTAAACGATTTTTGATTATGCCCAAATTTAATGTTCTTATATGACTACCACTATGGCATGCTGGTGCAGAAAACTGGGTTGGCATGGATAGTACCAGCCCAGATTTGAAAGAGTGGAAGGCATTTTTTTTTATTAATTTCAAATTATTTATGTACAACAATTAATTTTTCATTTTTCAAGACTACAAAATTATAAAATTCTTTAATAATCATTAATTTCTTCCATTTTATCAACATTATAAAACATTTAAAATAATTCAAAATAAACTTGACGTATTTATTTTTTAATAGATGAAGAAATATAAATTAGACGTTGTCTTTTTTAAGAATTAACATAGACAGACAAAATAATTCAAAAAATGCAGCTACATGAAGAGTCATAGATTAAAGTTGGTTTTATATTAGGAATTAACGTAGATATATGATATTCTATATTGGTTTCAATATATTAACCGATGTCTAAAATTTTCGCGCATTATAAAAGGTTGGTGTGTCCCCTTGACTCTCATTTTGCTCTATCTCATTGTCAATGTTTATTTATTTTTCTTTATTTTTCTATTTTGTTGCTTAATTTCATTTTGCTCAAGCTTGCTTTAAAGATTTATAGTTTATTTTTCCCTTTTTCTTTCTCTTTTTATGCTTAGCTTGTATATAAATGATTAACTTCTTTTTTTTTCCCTTTTAAATAGGGTATATCCATAAATCCTTTAAACAAGAGGATGATGAGTACATTTGATGTGTGTGTATTATCTTGTAGACCACTTTTTACGTATGTATTCTTTTGTTCCATGTAATGCTAGCAACTTCAACAATAACATTGATTTGTTGCAAGCTATCCTAGCAACTTCAATAATAATGTTATTTTGTTGCAAGCAACATTAATGTTGAAGCTGTTATAGCATTTCTTGCAACAAGACAATATTATTGTTGAAACTGCTTTATCATTGTTTGCAACTAGACAACATTTTTGTTGAATTGAAACTATTATATCATTCCTTATAACAAGACAACACATACAACAACATTGTCTTGTTGCAAGCAATTCTAGTAGCTTCAACATGTTGTTTTGTTGCAAGCAATCCTAGCAGTTTTAACAATAATATTACCTGTTTTTTCTATTTGGTCCTAAAGCTCTTTCTGATGTTTTTATAAAAAAAAGATTAATAAAAATTATGTCAATTTTTTAACACAAGTCGATGCCATTAACATAATTCAAAGAATTATAGCCAATAGCAGATTTATGTAAAAAAAATGGAGTTTGTAGCAAGTTTCTGTATCTTAAAAAAAAATAATAGAAAAGATGTCAATTTTTTAATGTAAACTAATGTCTTTAGCACAATTAGAAGAAAATTTTGAAGTAATTAAATATTATTTAATATATAAAATAATTCAATTATTAAAATATTATTTAATGGACAAAATAATTAAAGTATTTGAAAATTATTTAATTAACAAAATTTTTTAGAAAATAATTAGCCTTGGACAAATTATTTGTGAAAATATAATAATATTTTATTATCCAAAAGATAAAATGAAAAAAATTAATTAAAAAATTAAACTCAAGTTGTCTCATAAATAAATTAAAAATGAATATTTCGGTTGTCATAAACAAATCAACATATAAACAAAATGAAAAAAAAAAGAATTTTTTTTTAGTTTTTGTATTTTTTTTTAAATTAATAGAAAAGACATCGACTTTTTAACACAAATTAACATCTTTAACAAAATTTGAAGAAAATTTTGAAGTAATTAAATATTATTTAATGTGTAAAATAATTAAATTATTGAAATATTATTTAATTGACAAAATTTTTTAGAATATAGTTAACCTTGGGTAAATTATTTGTGAAAATATAATAATATATTATTATCCAAAAAATAAAGTAGAAAAAATAATTAAAAAATTCAACTCAAGTTGTCTTATAAATATGTTGAAAATTAATATGTCAATTGTCATAAAAAATTGACATAGAAACAAAATGAAAAAAATAAAAAAAAAAATTCAACACGAAAATAATATGAAACAATAGTGTTGATTTTGTATATATGATAAAAATTAATACATTGTTTTTTATAAAAAAAAAAAAACCGACCTCTTAGATTTTTATGTTAGTATATCATAAAAATTGAGTTAGACACATGAGAATGGATGTTGATTCCTTCTTAATAACCGACATCTAAAGTCTAGGCTTTTTTATGCAACATGTCAGTTCTTCTCCCTCCTCTTATTTGTTTTCACATGTCTGAAATATTTACAAAATCATTTTTAAACCTTTGTTGCATTTTTGTTCGCTATTTTTGATTGTCTTTGTTGTCTTCAATCACCACATTGCAAGTCCAAATCTGATTGAGATATGGAACTTTGTTCTCCTTACATGGTATTCCTTTCTTCCTTACTAAGTTATGTTGATTTTTTTTATATTTTTTTTTTGCTTTATACTTTGCTGATGGTTTATATTTGAAGGTTTAGCTTTTTTTCCTCTTTTATTTCTTACTTTAATTATCGAAAATAATTTCAATTAGGGTTTTATTTTTTGGCTGTGTTTTTTGGCATAGATTGTTTGGTTATGCATGCCTTATTTTAGATCACTTGACAAAGTGCTTAGGAATAGGTCTAAGATTTTCCTTGTAATCTACATAGTAAAAATTGAAACTTGGAATGTAATCATTTTCCATTAAAAATAAAATGGATATAATAGTTTTGTGAAGTTAACTTCTTTTTCTTTTTTCCTTTTAAATAGTTATATGGATCCTTCTCAGCATATTGACAAAAGTACAAGGGATACTACCCTTATGAAGGATATGACCCTTGTTAGCCTTAAGGAGATTGTTAGCCTTAAAGAGATTGTTAATTCTAAAAATGTTAATCTCTTAACCCTATGTTTATTTTGATATTGAAAAATAACTTTGATAATGAAAAAAAAAATTTTAGAAAATGAATTTTAAACTCTTACTATTTGCAAACTGACTTTGTCTTTAATTTCAGGTTACAACATTTGTTCAATGCA
>JANHAO010005811.1:0-22184 GCA_026873985.1 Saraca asoca | reverse complement strand
ACTTTGACACTATCTAATGTTACCTTTAATGGGGTGGCCTAAAAGGTAGTGGTTAGGTATATCACAAATCATGTAGAGGGATGTGGGTGATCTAGATGGGATTTTGTCCCTCCTACTAAGGAGGAGTAATATCCATGGGCCTTTTGATTGAGTGAGACAAAGAAATGCATGGTTGTGCTCAAATGGATCAATATGTGACATTGATTTATTTGTTTTTTAATTAGTCACTCAGGGATTAAGAAACATACATTGAATTATTAAGAGGATGACACATTACATGCCTCAAGTTCAATCTGGATATTCATATGAAAGGGATTAAGATACATGGAATATTGGTCATTATTTAGGTATGCCTAATCACCAACATTCTTATTACTTAGGTCATAGTGATGTATTGGTAGATACCGCTCACTATCTATGATGCTAAAATTAGATTATTTTTTGGTATCATTGCCAACGTAATAAGAATCGATAGGGTTGCACATAAAGAGTATGACAAAATTGGAATTAATATAATAGAATTAGGATTCTTAATTGGATTAAGAGATCCTTAGATTATAGGCCAGGATAATATAATATTGGATTATATTACTTTGGGCTTTATTAATGTTATATTACAATGGGCTTAATTATTGACATTCATCCGACCAAGTCAATAACTTAAGCCCATAAGTCTCCCACACTTTTTGTTGGATTAGGACTCTCAGTTTGGATAGGACTAGGACTTTCAGTTAGATTAGACCTAGGTTTTTTCTCATTAAACCCTAGTGCTATGAATATAACATTTAAGCGATTAGTCAACAACTAGCTGAATTGAAAAAAAAATAGTTTTTTTTAAGACAAACCATTGAGAGATCTTAGGAAGAGACAGAACCATCTTCTAGTAGAGATGTAGTGAGAGAGGCTGTTCCATCTAGTAGATCAGAGTTTTTGTCTTGCTCATGTGTGGATATTGTAGAGAAATAGATTTGTCAAATCTGTGTTGGTGATTTCTGCATCTAGCTATAGCATCCCATCCAACAGCAGCATCATAGGAGACAAAGATTTATCAATCTATGTTGCTAATTTTTGGATCAAATCACAACATCTTAAGGTGACGAAACCTATGTTGCTACATTCTGCATCAAATGCAACGCAATAAGGTATTATCTAAACTAATTGGTTTATAGCTTGTGCATGGATCCTTGGTGGGTTTTGAAAAATTTTAATTTTTTTACTACACTTGCTACATTGAAACCTAGCAGTTGGTGCCATATTTGCACTCCTTCAACTTCAGGGATAATAATGGTAGGTTGGAAATAAGCTAAGGGGAGTGAACTCTTCATGGCCTCGACAATGGAAGAACTTGTCGTATGACCCTCAAGCTAGTTATTGATAGCACCTAGCTTTCTAATGGCTTTTCCCTTGGCCATTACAACTAAACAGAGAGTGAATGGGAATATAGAAAATCAACCAAAACTCAAATGAGTCCCCACAAATAGTGCGAAAATGTTGACAAAGTGTTGTCTATCATATCTATGGCAATGGTTTTTAAGTGATTGTTGCTCAAAATTAGAAACAAAGGCAACAAGAAAAAAAATACTATTGCCTATTGTAGTTATAGGCAATAATTTTTAAGTGTTGCAAGGTTTAGTATTGCCAATGGCCAAAAATGTTGTAGTGAGGCATAACCAACCACTTATACAAACCATGCTTAATTTTAAATGTGGTTTTCCATTCATCACCCAATTTCATTCTAATTTGATGATAATCATGCTTTAAATCAATCTTTTAGAATGCACAAGAACCATGCAATTCATCCAACATATCATTAAGCTTAGGGATAGGATGTCTACACTTTACAGTGATTTTGTTGCTGGGGCAGCAATCAACACACATCCTCCATGATCTATGCTTCATAGGCATAAGACTAGAATTCCATGAGGACTCATGCTTTTTATAATGTAACCTTTTGTCATGAGCTCCTTTCCTTATCTTTGGATTTCTTTGGCCTCTTTGGGGCTGGTCTATATTCTTGCTAGTTGAGAATGGAGGCTCCAGGAATGAAATCAATTTGATGCTCTATTCCTCGTATAAGTGGCAAGCTGTGAGAGACTTCCTTAGGGAATAACTCTTAATATTCCTACAAAATAGACTTAATGGCACTAGGTAATGCATTAGAATCATGGTTGTCATTGAAAATAGCTCCTTTACACATCAAGACTAACATAAGTTGATCCATATACATAGCTTGCCTAATGTCACTAGTCTTTGCAAAAATACTCAACTTTTTTTTTCCTCGTTTCTTTTTTTCTCTCAACTCTTTTTACCATCTTTTTTCTTTTTTTTTCATCACTCAATTTCATCTTTCTTTTTATTTGATCATCTAAGATTTGCTTTGTGGGTGAGGGGTACAAGATTAATTATTTTGTTGTCCTTTTTAAAGCTATATCAGTTTAGGTAGTCGTCATGTATGATATGTCTATCAAATTACCATGGTCTACCAAGCAAAATATAGGCATCTTGCACAGGAATAACATCACATAAAATTTCATCTTTATACCTCCCTATTTTCATTCAACCATTGAAACTTATAAGGAACGGGATGAGCTAGGGTAGGCAAGGTAAACATTTCAACCAATATTGTGTTAGCAACATTTGCACAACTTCCCCTATCAATGATGGCATTGCAAACCTTTCCCATGCCATAACATCTAGTGTGGAACATGTTCTCTCTTTGCTCTTCATTACCTTCTTGGTTTGGGTACTCAAGGTTCTTCTCACCACTAATGTTTGTCCTTCAACTGCCACATCACAAATGTCATTGCTCTCTTCACTACTTAAGTTAGAGATCTTTTCCTCCTTTTCTTGCTCACTAGCCGATTCCAACTCCCCATTGGCTTTCATGGTCATGAGCCTTTTATTAGGGCATTCATAAGCATAATGGCCATGTTCCAAACATTTAAAGCATTTAATGTTTCTTTGCCTTTATGGTGCCTCTATTTTGCTTTTACCTTTAGCATGGTCACCCTTTGGCCTTGAGGAAGTCTTGGCCATAGTTCTCAAGCCTTTTATCCCAATTAATCTTCCATGATGAACTTTATTGATGTGCAACCTTGGAAGAGATTTTTCTCTTGAGTTACCTCTCCACCTTCATTGTCATGTGTACCATGTCTTGAAGTTCCATATAATGTTGTAGCTTAACCATGTTGGCAATGCCATGGTTCAACCCATGAAGAAATCATGCCATAATGGCCTCCCTGTCCATCACCACATTTGCTCTTATTATTGCCACCTCCATCTCTTTGTGATAGCCTTCAACCTTTTTGAAACTTAGAGTAAGGCCTTGAAGCTTTTGATACAACTCTTTATAATAGTGTGAAGGGACATATCTCTTTCTCATGATGGTTTTCAACTCTTCCCAAGTTGCAACAAGTCTTTCCAAGTTCCTTTTTCTATTTTGTACAAGTTGATCCCATCAAATGATAGCATAATCAATGAATTCCACAATAACCAATTTTACTTTCTTTTCTTCTAAATAGTTGTGACAATTAAAGACTAGCTTAACTTTTTTCTCCTATTCAAGACGGGCTTCTAGATCACTTTTTCCTTGAAAATATAGGTTGGTCATCTTGATATTATGAAGTTTTGAATCCACCCTTTCTCTTCTATATTTCTCATGTCTTCTACCCAAAGTGCCTCTATCCCTTGTTCTTTCACTCGCACTCTATTCAATTTCATAAAGAGAAGTGGACAACTTCGCTTTTTCTCTTTCAACTCTCCAATTCCCTTCGTTGCTTTCATGTTGGTCATGATTTCTTCTAGTCCTTCTCTCTTGGGAATGTCTACCTTGCTCTACATTTGTGATTCTTTCACCAAGCCCATCAAGTTTCACATTTACTCTTTCAAATTGTTTTTGCATGGCTCTAAGAGTAAACATGACTCCATTAAGTTGAGATCCTACACCGTCCATCTTTGAGCAAGAAATAAATTTTGCAAAATAAATGTTAGGAAAATATGGACCTCACAAATCACACCCTCAGAAGTGTTTTTGATTACTCCACTTGTGTTTTGTTTACACAATTATGCTTTTACCCTTTATTGTTCTCAAACACCCTTGCCTTTTACCACTCTTGTCTTCTCCTTTAAGTCCTATGAGAACTAAGAGACAAAATCTTGGAGTTTACACAATGTAGCAATCAAAATCACACAATACTCAAATCACTAAAATGTAGCATGAACCAACAAGAATAAAGAAGCAAGGAATGAACAAGAAATACAAAAGGAATTGGACAACACAAGAGTGAAAGTTCCAGCTAGGACCACAATTTTTCAAGTTATGGTAGAAAAATTTTAGGGAATTCCATGAAAAAATAGGGGAAAATATCGAGCAATTGCGCCACACTTTAGGTTTTAAGCTAGTATTTTGATCATACAATCCAACAAAAACATCTTCAAGTTAATTACAAAATTGACTCAAAATAATCACTAGATTGACTAGGACTAAGCTCAAAAAGTTGTAGAATTTTTTTATTGTGCTAGACAGTACTTGTTCTTCTTTTGTGATTTTTCTTTTGCACCTTTCTTTGTTTCTTTCTTGGTTTTTCTTTGTTTCTTTTGTTGCTTTTCTTTTTTGTACTTTTCTTTTTGGTGATTTTGCCTTTCCACTATTTTTTCTTCACCTATCTTTTGTTTCTCTCAACAATTTTCTTTGCCATCCAGAATTTTTAAATTTTCAGCACGTAGCACAACTTTAAGCATCCCAAAGAAAATTAAATTTAATGACAATTAGCACAAATGAATTTCTAATTATGTACATTTAAAATGAATATGTCAATGGTGCAAAACACAATCAAAACTAAGCTAGGACAACATCAAAAAAATTCTGGAGAAATTAGGCCAAAGCTTTAGCCAAAACAAAGTAAACAAGGGACAACAACATTAAATGTGCAATTGTAGGAAGAAATGGTTCTAAATCAGACTAGATGAAGTGTAATTTTTTCCCACACTAATTGACACACAAAAACAAACAAAATGACACTTAAACGAATCAACAAACACATGAAATGCAACCAAGAATATGAAGAAAATTTTACAGAAATTTTAGCAAAACCATTAATAGAACAAGCAAGGAAATGAAATATAAATGAAGCAAAATAAGCAGAAAAAAAGTACCCAAATAAAGCTAACATCAAACACTTAGTGTGTAACAAAATCACAATTTTTTTTTACACAAAATTGATGCAGGAAATCAAGAAAAACTGAACCAAACACAATAGGAGAATCAAAACAAAATTTAGCAACACTTGCAACTCATTTGGACACCAATTGATCAATTAATTGAGCTAAAGCATGTGCACAAAATTGGAAGGAAAATTAAAGCAAAGACAAGCAAAAATTGAAGGCATATCACCTACATTGAAACAGTTGATGTCTGATACCAAATTGATGTGATTTCCCATGGAGATGCTCATGGATCTATCCCTAGTTCAACAAATCAGCACCAAAATTGAAAGCCAAAGAAGGATATTCATGCCACACTCTAGAAAGATAGAAGGAAAGTGATTAATGATAAAGATTGAAGCCACTAAGAGGAAACTCTTTGATAAGTCTTCAAGCTCTAGCAAGAATCCTAGGAGAGCACTTACACAAACAAGAACAAGCACTCTTCAATTCTCAATCATCAAATCTAAATGGTGAGGGAAACATGCCTCCCCTCAAAGCAATTAGGCTCAATTATGGGCTAGATGACAAATCCTAAACAAGCCCAACTAAACACCCATCCAATTAACCAAATAAACAAGCTAATTAGGTCCAAGACATGGCTAATTTGTTAGCCATAAACAAGTTGGCCAAAACTGATACTCCAATTGGTTGAAAAATATGGTCTTCAAATAGCCCACAAATAATGCAAACCCATGTTTTAATTCACCTAGAAAAATAATGGAAATAAAAGGTTCAAATAAGCCTAAAACAAAGTCAAAGATAACCTCTAACACAATAAAAAAATAATAGCCCATAATATGTACAAAATTGACACTAAAGTGATGGCATAGTTGTCCAAGACTAGTTGCCTAAAAGGCACCCCCAATTGGCTTCCCATTCGACCCTCAAGTGGATGGCAAAGCCTCCAAGCAAATGACCCTTAAACCTCCTAGCCTAAGCCCCTCTTGTGCACTCCAAAATGAATGACAAAGTCCTTGGATTGCTTCTTCCATCTTCTTGGTCATTGACCTTGTCACAAGTCCACTTGGAACATGTAAGGCTTTTTATGTTCCTTGGGTTGGTCTTCCATGTTCTTATCAATTTACCTCCTTGGATGTGTATGAAACCAACCTCTTTCATTCTTTCAATGATCATTATAGGCATATGCGTGCTAGGGAATGGCATATTAATTTGCAACCTCTCATGAAAGGGTTGGAAGAGTTGTGGATGGAAGGTGTGGACACTTATGATGTTTCAATACATAAAATGTTCAAAACATGAGTGGCACTAATCTGGACAATTAGTGATTTCTCAGGACATGGTACTTTATCTGATTGGACTACACATTGGATTAGCTTGCCCAACTTGTAACTTTGATACAGCTCCATTGCATTTGCCTCATAGTAGAAAGTGGTTTCTTTAGGGCATCATCATTTTCTTGGAGTGAACCGCATATATTAATTAATACAACTTTGCTTTAATGGGACTTAAGAGTTTAGGAATCCTCCAAAAGCACTCTCAAACACAAGATTCTTCAAACAAATAGAGAACATTAATGCTACATTTGGGAAGTCAATAGAGGAGGATGGTAAAGGGAAGTGAGCTTGTGCAAATAACAATGAAGTGGACTCGCAATCATGGAAGAAGAAGTCTATATTTTCCAACTATCATAATGGGAGACAAACATGTTTTGTCATAATCTTGATGCCATGCATATAAAAAAAAAGTTTGTGATAATCTCTTTTACAGTTTACTAATTGAAAGTGGGAAGACAAAAGACCATCCCAATTCTTGAAAAAAGACCTTTAATAATGGGCACAAGAAGGGATTCATGGCCAAATGATAAAGGAAAATACCAGTCATGTCTATTTACAATGGCAATAGCAATGAAAGATGTATTCTTTAATTGAAGAATATAAAGATTCCTTATGGGTATTTAAGCAACATTTTTGGGTGCATTGATTTAAAACAACACAAGTTATTTAGGCTAAAAAGTCATGCTTGTCATGTACTTATAGAGCAATTACTACTCATTGCAATATGTAATATGTTGCTAGACAAAGTGACTATAGAATTTGTGAATCAAGCTCAAATTTTATACAAATATGCAATAAAATTTTCAGCCTTAATAACCTCAAGAATGTCTAACAATGAATTGTTCTTACACATTGACATATAGAGATCTTGCTCCCACATTGTTCTTCTCCCCTATGGTTCATTTGCATGTTCTTGTAGTTGATGAACTACAATTGGGAGGCTTAGTACAATACTGGTGGATGTACCCTATTGAAATGTAATAGTTGATTTTACCAATTTAAGTCTAAAATTGTACTTCTTTTTTTTGTTTAATGATATATTCTGTTGTGTAGATCTTTAGGACATATAAAGTCTCATGTATGCAATAAGGCTCAACTAGAAAGTTCCATTAATGAAGGGTACATATTTAAAGAGTGTCTTACATTCTATTTAAGATATTTAGAAAAAATTGAAACATGGTTCAATCGAATAAGTCACATTAATGATGAATCAAATGATATTAGATGTGAAGAAGTGTCTAATATCTTTCCCAAGATAGGTAGACCAGTAAGTAGTAATTCTAGTTTCATGCTAACACCTATAGAAAAGTACAAGCACATCAATATGTGTTGACAAAATAGTGCTATCTTCTTAGTCAAATAAGCTTCACAAATACTTCTTTCAGGTGTAACTCTATTGCCAACTTTTTGTCATGATTGAAACTCTTGGTCATGACTGGTGTGAATATGAATCCTTGATTGATAATCACTAGCCTTTAACCTGTCTCTATTATTTATTTCTACCCATAGTTGTTTCAACATTTTCCACTCTTATTTACTTAAACTTGAAAGATTAATAGGGCAAACTTATAGATGAAGAGAGAATCAATGATATATAATATATTTTTATAGTGACAGAGGCACTATCAGCCATAATGCACACCCATTTAAACTTTCACCTAAGAAGCTCTCAACAAGTTCATAACACACATGCACTCCTAAGGACTCCATTATGGTGGTATTTACATCAGCAACAACTTCCATAAAATTTTTGACCATCCTTACTTTTCAAAGGTGGTTAACAACAATTTCTTATGAATATAAAAATTAATCCATAGAAGAGTGAGTTTAGGGCTCAATATGATAAATTCATACCAAACATATGAATTCATCGACATTTAACCAAAGACAAATGCATTAAATCCTCATAAAACATAACTCATGCCAGAATTATTCAACACATCATAAAGACCCAGGGAATTGACCTCTGAGTCGTAATGAATTGACCTAATGTCCTCAAACTATCCTCACTAATCATTATAAGTTTAGATCATAGTACAAATTAGTCTTTACATGATTTCAAATCATATTGTCATGTCATATTAAATTTTCCTTAGGAGTCCTTAAAATAATAGTTAATAATCATATTATATATTTAATATTTGATGTAATAGATGTACAGTTAATTTAGTTCCATTTGTACCCCTTCATACTTCTATAAATAGGGGGCTAGAGTCATTGTAAAGAGGAGGATTCAACAGAGTACTAGCAATAAACTCTGCAAAAAAGCCAAAGCAAAGTTCTATAAACATTCTTTTTACTAATAAAATACCTTCATGGATGTAGGGTTTGGTGCCGCTCGAATTTAGTCGAACCACATTAAACCCCCCACGTATTTTACTCTTCTTCCCTTTTCTCTTTTCATTCAGCACCCTTCCATTGCCTCAATAATCAGGAAATAGCTTGGGTCCCTAAAGAACCCCCTCTATTGGTCAAATTCGAATCAAACCAAAATCCACCGTCAACATTTGGGCACGCTCGGTGGGACCCTTCTATGTACTGGCTAGTCCTTTGTCTTCTATTAAATGTTTTATGTAGTTGCAATGGCCAGATGAAAAGCCACGAGGTCTTCAAATGCTCAAGTTAACTCACCAGAGTGTTACATTTCACTAATGAATTCTTCAATAGCCCCTGTTATAGGTGCCACTTCCTTTCTGTCCCTAGCCAGCTCCTTTCAGCCTACTACTATCACAAATGGGAGCAAAGGAATTCAAGTTTGGCTTCAATGCCAAGAAAAGTTAGAAAATATGAGAGGTGAACTGGCTAAGGCACTCACCATGTTAACACAAAACCAATCCAAGATTTGCAAAGACAAGCCGAAGCCATTGCACCTAAAGATGATCACCAATAGCACCAAGCCAGATGTTCAGGTAGAGGTGGTGAAGAGCACATACCAAGTCATTGCAGTCATGACTAGGAGAATCAATGGTCTTCGATATGAGACCTGTTCATAGAAGAATTGTTTCAGAGGATGGATCAGTTAAAAGAACATTTTTGAGCTCCAAATAAACAAGCTCGATATGAAGCGACGTTGCCCTTCACCGAAGAAATTGAAGCACAACCCCTTCCCCCAAAGTTCAAAGTTCCCTCAATCCCATTCTATGATGGGGATAGGGACCCATACAATCACTTGGATGCGTTCAATGTCCAAATGGATCTCATAATGACTAACCCTATTGTGAAGTGTCGTGTATTCCCAACAATGCTTTGGGGCTCACCTTTGATGTGGTTTAGAAGTCTTCTAGCTTGCAACATCGGCAGCTGGGGGGAATGTGAAAAGAAATTTGTTGTCTAGTATTAGGCATTAAAAAGATAGCTCGCTCCCCCTCACCATCTCACTATGATCTTTCAATAAAAAGAAAAGTCGTTGAAGGACTACATCTCCCAACTCAGACATGAGGTCAATAATGTAGAGAATCCTTTATAGGAAACTATTGTGGAAATAATCTTTACAGGACTCCACAAGGACAAAAAGTAGTACAAAAGCATTTATGAGGATCTTAAGGACTTTTATGAGCAAGCTACGAGGCAAGCTAGATGGGATAAAACTTTCAGCTCAAAAAAGGCTGATTTGAGCAATTCAGATCAAAATAAAAAGAAGAACAGTCACAGAGAAAGGTAGGATGACTCCAGCCTTTAGGCCTTCAAGAGAAGCAAAGATGAGTGGCCTTGATAGCAAGGTTGTGATGAAAGTTATAGCATTCTGTCTGACACCCAGGATAGGATATTCTTAGTGGAATGAGATAGAGAGGACTTTGGGAAGCCTAAGTCTCTATGGACACCTAGCAAATTTAGAAGCAATAAAGATAAATTCTACGCCTACCACAATGAGGTCGAACACAACACCTCAGAATGTTAGGCACTGAGGGACATGATAGAGGACCTCATCAAAAGAGGGCGCCTATAAAGGTATGTGGTTGACCTGTGGAGCAGTGATCTCATCCTCAGTAAAATCCCAACCAAGAGCAAGAAGCTTCAGTTTGGATCATATCTGGACAATGTACTTTAGTCTTCCTACCTTTTGCCTTTATCAACGTATAATTTTGTGTTGCTAATTGTAATGTAGGAGTCCAATGTGCCAGCTTATGAGCTAAGGCCCTCCAAAGCTCATGTAGGAGATGAATTGACAAAATTGCTAGCTTTCAAACTGAGGCATAGAGGGTCATCCCAGGCACTCATTATCCAACTATGATCTTTGGTCTATTTAAGGCCTGGAGACACTCAAAATAAACTCACTTAACTGGTTAAGCTGTAGGCTTGCTGAGGTGTGGAGACGCTCAAAATAAACTCACCTAACTGGTTGAGTTGCAAGCTCGCTGAGGTGTGGAGACGCTCAAAACAAACTCACAGTGCTAGTGCAGCTGTGTGCTCACTGAGGTGCGAAGCCACTATTAAACAGTCGTAGTACCAGCATAGCTACGTGCTCGCTGAGTTGCCAGCATAGTTGCATGCTCATTGAGGTGAAAAGGCACTATTAAACACTCAATGCCAGCATAGTTGCGTGCTTACTAAGGAGCGGAGGCACTATTAAACACTCACAGTGCCAGCGTAGTTGCATGCTCACTGAGGAGCGGAGGCACTATTAAACACTCAAAATGCCAGTGTAGCTACGTGCTCATTGAGGTGTAGAGGCACTATTAAAGACACAGAGTGCCAACATAATTATATGCTTGCTGAGATGTGGAGGCACTATTAAATATTGAAAATCCATCGAAGAGCCATGAGCTCAATAAGGCACAAAGATGTTAGAATCAACTTAACTACCTGCTCAATAGGCAATAAAATTGCCACAATAGTAAAATGTGGCTCTCATGCAGATACTCTCAGCTCACTAACGAGATCCTTCTAAGCATAGCTCGCATGTGACCTGGCAAAATTTTACTTATCATTGATCAACGCAACTATATGCAAAAGTTTACACAAAAGTTACGGATGATTGGCCATACAAACATTTCATCAGTTTGCATTGATATACAGAAGCGGATGAGAACATCCAATATAACACTCAAAAGCTATATAGAAAAGCTTATTCATTAAAAGGCCTCATCTAACAAGGTTAAATCTACATCAAAAAAGGTAAATATAGAAGCAAAAATAAAAAGCCTAGAGCTATTGTTGAAAATAGAAAGCCAGCTATCAGGAGATGACTTCCCACCAGTAGTAAGACCAACAAGCCCGACTGCTCCTACTTATATCCTTCCTAAGCCAACGGTTCCTCCTGGACCTAACCCAGAGTGATTCAAAAAGGTACCAGGAGTCTAGCTAGCAAGGCTAGAGATCACGATAGAGCCATGAAGACATAATTGAAGATTTGCATAAGACTCCCCTCATGCTAGTATAAATAGCTATCCAATGGGAGTCACGTGTAGTAAGCTTTTCGCTCTTCAAGCTCTTTTGCAATAGGCCATACATGCCTCAAAAAGCTTCATCAAAAGCCAAGCTTTGAGAAAAATGGGGGGCTTAACTTTAATACCTATTAGAGCACTTTGTTGAGAAACCTGAAGAGCTTTACAAACATTATGTAGACTAGTTGGGTCCACTAAAAGACCCAAAGGGTAATTAGTCACCCCAATCAGACAGTCCGAAAGGAACAAAATTACCACGCCAACAGCTTGAAATCATGCTTAGAGAGAAGTATGGTCTAGTTTAGGTGAAGTGAAGTTTGAAGTGACTACATGGCAAACTAAGTGTTGAAGACATTGACTAAGAAGACCCTTCCAAAATAAATTGCAACTTCCAGTCTATAAAATGAGCTGAGAGTTGGAGGGCTAGTGTTACTAGTAATTCTACACTAAGAAGTGGGCTGGCAGAGGCCCAAAAGGAGCCAAGTCTATCAAAAAGAATGAGCTCACTATGCATGAAGCCACAACTCACTGACCAAACTAGCTCAAAGTCACAAGGCAGTAGCATCTCCAGTGAACAAGCTCATGCTCGCCAGGATGTAGACCCACTTAGCCAGAAAGCCCGTTGAGGCAGAACATGAAGGCAACATACAATTTGCACCACCATTCTGTAGATACGATCGTCAGGTCCCATCCACAGTAAGCAATCTACAAAAGCCAATCCCTAGTACCCTAGGCAATCTTGTACATTTAATATTTGATGCAACAGGTGTACAGTTAATTTAGTTCCATTTGTACCCTTTAATACTTCTATAAATTGGGGAATAGAGTCATTGTAAAAAGGAGGAGGCAATAGAGTACTAGCAAAAACTTTGCCAAAAAGCTATAGTAAAGTTTTGTAAACATTCTTTCATACTAATAAAATACCTCCATGGATGTAAGGTCCAATGCCATCCAGATTTAGCCAAACCATGTTAAACCCCCTGTGTATTTTCCTCTTCTCCCCTTTTCTCCTGTCATTTAGCACCCTTCCATCACCTCAACAACCAGGAAATAGCTTGGGTCCCCAAAGAATCTGCTCTGTTGTCTGGATTCAGATCAAACTAAAATCCACCATCAACAGGTTCTTTATGATTTGATTAACTAATTCAAAGGTAATGGATTAATGCTAATGTAATGTGGCAAAATTATAGTTAGAAAAAATGCAGTACAACTGATAACAAAATTTATGCAAAAACTTATGTAGATTACAGAAAATTAAATTGTGTAGTAATGTAAAATGTAGGAGACATAGATTTTTAAAGTGGTTCAACTTGAATTGAAATCGCAATTCAAGTCTAATCCACTTGATCTTTCTCAATCGAACAACCTCTTGAGTTAAAAACAAAATTTATTATGGATTACCAAGCTCTTGAAATTCTAGTTTTACAACAAAGACACAAGAATTTACACTGGCTTCTTGCTAACCTTGTAGAATTGGAGCAAGCTCTTATAAACCTATATAGATTTCTAAATCCTAGAAATCTCAAGTAAAAAACAAATAGAGTGAGAAGGGATTAAAGAATACAATACCAATGTTTGAGATGAAAATCTTAAACAAACAGAGGTAAACTCAAGTGGTCATTGATCCAAAACTCTTGTACGAATCTCAGAAGTTTTAATAAGGTAGAGAGAAAAACGTTTTCAGTTCTTTATCTAATGATTTCGCACTAAATTGTGAAGAAAAACTGTGAAGGACTATTTATATAGGGAAGATATTTAGGCTTGAATAACTACTGTAACCATCTGTAATAGAATAACTAACTTTTAGTTATTACGTCATAGTCTGTTATAACTAAATAATCTGTATGGTAATGAAAGTGTAGTTCATTGTTCATAGTCTTCGCATCGATTACTACATCAAAGTAGTCATTTTTTCCCAACCTTCAGTAAAACAATTTGTATTTCATGCATTGATTGCAACTTTGATTATGATATGAATGTTTCATATGTTCTTAAACGCATAGATGTGGTAATTGATTCATGATGTAAAGAACAATTTTATAAAATCTTGTTTTCTTTAAATGATTTTTCTTCCTCATTGTTTTGTTAAAAGTATTTGGATCAAACATCATTTGAACTTATTTACAAAAGATCCTATCAAAAAATAAATCCTAAAAACTAATCTTAAATCTCTTGAATCTTGAATCATATTTCTTTGAACCTGCAAAACAAATCAAAACACTAGAGCATTTTAGTAGATAAAATTGTTTTTCTACATTAAAATCAAGGAAAATATGTAGTTAGAGTAATTTAGGCTACAAAGATGTAATGTTGCATGAAGCAATTAGAAGGAGCATAAAAGAAAGAGGGCAACCACTTCTTAAGGGGCAACAATGGAAAATAAAATTGGTCAACTCCTTTTGACTCTTCCATAACAAGTTTGTAATTTCTTTTATTTAGTAACTTTGCCAATTTCTCACCTAAAGTCCAAAATTGAAATACTCACCAATTGCCACTGGTTGTGCAATTTTGACACCAATTAGTTAAATTAATTACCTTTGTAATGACTATAAGTTTACACTTGATGAGCACTTGTAGTCATACTTTCAATGTTTTTGAAGTTTTTCCGATTATTAAATTTTGGACATACAATTTGTTGCTCCATGAGCATCCAAATTGAGAACCTCCACTTTCTAAAGATTCCTATTATTCATGAAATCCTTTTCTACTATGCCTAAACACTTCATATCCCAAAATTATAGTTCCAAATTCTTGAACTTTTCAAAGTTACCATTTTTAGGTTTTCCAAAAAGCCATTTTGTTATCAAAATTTATTTTAGAAAATTTAGGATGTTACACTTTCTTCTTGAACCTATTAAAAAATGTCTCAAATGGATGCATTCATTGATATTGCATGGGGTCGCTTACCATTGCTTTGAGTGGTAAATGAATGGGCAAATGCTCCACTAAGTCAAAAAAACCTGGTGGCAAGATCCATTCAAGCTTGCATATTATCAGGGGAATATTTTATTCCATTTGGAACAATTTTGCTTCTCCTAGGACCTTTGAGCACAATTCCCTAGAGAATTGACTTAACTCGATTAAGGCACTCTATATAGAATTTAGGTGTTCGCTAAAGGCAATAGGAAGTAATCTATCCATGAAAATATAACAGTCATGACTTTTCAATCTAAGTATCTCACTGTCACTTACATTAACACACCTATCCAATTTGGAGGCATAATCATCAAGCATCCTCAACTCTTTAGCCCACTCACAAATTGCCATGCTCTCATAAAAATTCTATGCATTTCTATTTCGAGGCTACTACAAAATGCATTCTAGGTGAGTCATAATGTCTAGCCAACCAACGTCCAATACTATATTTTCATACCTATTACTTGCATGATGCAAATCCCATGTCACAACACTAAAAGACTCTCCTTTTTCTATTGGTCTCTTCTCACCATGATCAATCGATCACCAGTAATCATATTTAAATTTAAATCCATATAAATCAACATTAACTTCATCAAAAGGTAAAAATTTTCTACAATTATATTTGGAGCATAGGCACCTTATCCGATCATCATGTAAACAAATTAGCTAAGTTTTTACAAAATCGATAAATTCTTCCACCCTATTAAGAAAATCCACCTTATATCCACAGTGTCCCAGAAAAAGTCCATCATATATCCACCTATGGTGTTCCAAAATTTTCATATTTTACTATTCAAAGTTTACATTGAAATATGTTTAAGTCTTCATACATGTTTTAATTTATATACATATTTTCTCATATTTACTAAATATTTTGGAATGTGTAAAAATTATAGACAAGTTTGTCAACATTTCATCCTAACTCTTAAAAAAAAATTAGCAGAGGTTCCATGATAGTAACTACGTTCATATTTGCAACAATATAAAATTTTAATTTCAATAGTTCTATATCGAATGCAAAGCAATAATAGAATTAATAGTTAACATGAACAAGACAATTAATAATTTCAAAAATTTATAAAATTAAAATATATGCAATTTCTAACTTAAAAATATGTACTAAAAAAAATATACATAATTCCTAAAGTAATATTGACAACACTATCAATTATATTATCTAAGTACTTAGCCCTTCTCAGTCTAATTCAAAATATATAATCCTACCCATTTTCCAATGGAATTTCTAATGGATTTAAGTGTATGATGATTTTTTGATGGACTTTTAAAAGTTTTTTGATTGATTGTTGTGGTTGCAAACTAAGAACCTTTTTAGATTTAGTTGCCCATTCCAAAGGATTTTCCTTAGGTATAGTAAAATCTGTTGTAGTGTACAAATCAATATTTATAATAAAAAAATGAGCAAATCAATCATCATAATTGCAACAATATAATATTAAATTTAAAGATATATTTGTTCATATCAACTTTTGAAGATAATTTTTTTTTTCATTTAAAAAATGACAAAAAATCAATCATCTATCAATTTTTATATAAATTGCAGCAATGCAATATTATGCTTAAAAACATATTTGATTATTAGATGAGTGAATTGATGATTATTGTAAAAAAATATATGATATGTTTCATTAATTTGTTCATAATATGAATTACAAAATATATATTACTTAAAGAATTTAAACTTTCATTAAATGCAAAATAAAAAATTTATTGCTAAATCTCCTATCATAGAAGTATGATTATGTTTGAAATATAAAATATGATCCAATGATATAAAAATTAAAGTATCATAATCTCTTTAAAAAATTAAAATGACAAATTTCCCAAATAAAAGATTTTAATTTTGATAATAATATTTTGCAACAATATAATATTTCTTAAAATTTTTATAATATTGTATTTAAAAAATATATAATATGAGCTAAAGAATGATTATAAATTGCAACATGTGTAAAAACATATATGATCATATTAAATTTTTATATAAATTATAAATTAATAATTATAATAAATAAAAATATATTACATATATCTCATTACAAGTTTATAACAATATAATATTACATTTAAAAACATATTTGATTGTATTTTATCTTTTAAATATAATCACAATTTTAAAATGAGAAATTGAATAATAAAATTTAATTTTGCATTCAAAAAATATTAAATATCAAAATATTTAATAACTTTGCTTCAATTCCTTGAAGTGTTTGCCTATTTCTAGCCAATGATAGCTTCAATTCTTTTTGAACCATGGGTGCAAATTATAGCATTTAGCATATAATTTTGGTACTATACAATTTGCCTCCCTAGATTTGTATGAAACCAACCACTTTCATTTTTTCAATTATCATTCTGGATAAGCACATGCTAGGGAATGACATAGATGTCTGTTTGCAATCTTTTATGAAAGAGTTAGACGAGTTATGTATGGAAGGTGTGGACAGCTATGATGTTTCAATGTGAGAAATTTTCAAAATGTGAGCGACACTAATGTGGGCAATTAGTGATTTCTCATGGCATGGTACACTATCGAGTTGGAGTTCACATTGGATTAGCTTGCCTAACTTGTAACTTTGATGCAACTTCATTACATTTGCCACATGATAGAAAATGGTTTTTTGGGGACCATCATCATGTTCTTGGAGCTAATCATAAATTTTGATTGGTATGACTTTGCTTTGATGGGACACAAAAGTTTAGAAACCCTTCAAAAGCTCTATCAGGCACAGAAATCATCAAGCAAATAGAGAACAGTAATGTTACATTTAGGAAGTCAATATAAGAGGATGCTAAAAGGAAGTGAATTCATGCAATAACAGTGAAGTGGACTGCCCACAATGGAAGAAGAAGTCTATATTTTCCAACTTCCATATTGGGAGACTAACATGTTATGTCACAACCTTAATGTCATGCATATAAAAAAAAAATGTTTGTGATAATCTAATCTACACTTTATTGAATGAAAGTGGGAGGACAAAAGACCATCTCAATGCTTAGAAAGGCCTTTAGGTAATGGGCATAAGAAGGGAGTTATGGCTAAATTATAATGCAAAATACCAGCATTGCCTATTTACAACAACAATCACAATGAAAGATATGTTCTTTAAAAGTTTGAAGAATATGTAGATTCTTGATTGGTATTTAAGCAACATTTCTAGGTGCTTCAATCTAAAACAACATAAGTTATTTGGGTTAAAAAGTCATGATTGTCATGTACTTATAAAGTAATTACTAATCATTGTAAATTGTAATGTGTTGCCAAACAAAGTGATTATAGTATTGGTTGAGTTAAGCTTATATTTTAGACAAATATGCAGTAAAATTTTTAACATGATAGCTTCAAGAGTGTCCAACAATTAACTATTCTTACACATTTTCATTTGGATATCTTGTTCCCCCATTGTTCTTCACCATTATGGTTCGCTTATGTGCTTATTTAGTTGATGAACTACAACTGGGAGGATGGTTCCACTGCTTAAGAGTACATATGTGAAAAGTGTCTTACATTCTGCTCAAGATATTTGGAAGGAACTAAAACATGGTTCAATCACATAAGACACATTAATGATGAACCAAATGATATTAGATGTGAAGAAGTGTCTATTTGCTTGCATTTGAACTGCTTATTTTAATTCCTATTCTAATTAGATAATATCCAAACCCCCCATTTCATACTATAAACACACTGAAATTGATCACCAATCTCTGAGGTTCGGCCTAAACTCACCTTGGCTATAAGCTTAGGTAGTCCAGCATTATCTTTATTATACTTGACAACCATCAAAATGTGGCACTGTTGTCAATGACTTGCTAATTAAATTCTTTATACTTTCAGTTGTATAGAGTGAAGAAACAACTTGCAAAAGTGGAATGCTACTTTCCACTTAAATAAAGGTTGCAAAGGCTATTTATGTCTACTAAGATGACTGAGCATATAAGGTGGTAAGTAATTGGGAATTATAATGGCAACTTGATGAGGCCTCCAAGAGACTTTGATGTGTGGAAGAAATTTGATCCAACTCACCCAGAATTTGCTTCAAATCCTCGAAGTGTTTGCTTAGGCCTAGCCAGTGATAGTTTCAATCCTTTTTGAACCATGAGTACAAATTATAGCATTTGGCTTATAATTTTGATACCATACAATTTGCTTCCCTGGATGTGTATGAAACCAACCTCTTTCATTCTTTTAATGATCATTTCGAGTGAATACATGCTAGGGAATGGCATAAATGTCTATTTGCAATGTTTTATGGAAGATTTGTGGATGGAAGGTGTGGACACCTATGATGTTTGAATATGAGCAATGTTCAAAATGTGGGTGGCCCAAATGTGGACAATTAGTGATTTCTCAGGGCATAGTACCCTAAGTAGTTGCAATACACATTGGATTAGCTTGCCTAACTTGTAACTTTGATGCAACTTTACTGTATTTGACTCATAATAGAAAATGATTTTTTGGAGACATCATCATGTTCTTAGAGTGAATCATACATTTTGATTGATATGACTTTGCTTTGATGGGACACAAGAGTTTAGAAACCCTCTAAAAGCACTCTTAGGCACAAAAATCTTCAAACAAGTAAAGAACATTAATGCTACATTTGGGAAGTAAATATAAGAGGATGCTGAAGGGAAGTGAACTCGTGGAATAACAATGAAGTGGACTCCCCACAATGAAAGAATAAGTCTATACTTTCTAACTTCCATATGTTGTGTCACAACCTTGATGTCATGCATATCAAAAAAATGATTGCAATAATCTAATTGACACTTCATTGAATGAAAGTGGGAGGATAAAAGGCCATCTCATTGCTTGGAATAACTTTAGGTAATGGGCATTAGAAGGAAATTATGGCCTAATGATAAAACAAAATACCAATCATGTCTACTTACAACGACAATCACAATGAAAGATGTATTCTTTAAATGTTTGAAGAATATGAAGATTCCTTATATGTATTTAAGCAACATTTTAGTGTGCATCAATCTAAAACAATGCAAGTTGTTTGGATTGAAAAGTCATGATTGTCATGCAATATTTAATGTGTTGCCAAACAAAGTGACTATAGTATTGGTTAAGTTAATTTTATATTTTTGACAAATATGCGGTAAAATTTTTAACTTGATGACCTCAAGAATGCCCAACAACGAACTATTCTTACACATTTTCATTTGGAGAACTTGTTCCCCCATTGTTCTTCACCATTATGATTCATTTTTATGTTTATCTAGTTGATGAACTACAACTGGGAGGCCCGATACAACACTAGTGGATGTACCCTATTAAAAGGTGATAGTTGATTTTACCAATTTATGTTTAGGCCTATAATTCTTTTTTGTTTAATAATGTCTTCCTTTACATCGATACTTGGGACATATAAAGTCTTACGTAAGCAATAAGACATAACCAGAAGGTTTCATTACTGAAGGGTACATATTTGAAGAGTGTCTTATATTCTGCTCAAGATATATGAAAGGAATTAAAACATGTTTCAATCAAATAAGACACATTAATGATGAACCAAATGACATTAGATGTGAAGAAGTGTCTACTATCTTTCCCAAGATAGGTAGACTAGCAGGTAGCGGTTCTAGTTTCATGCTGATACCTATGGAAATGATACAAGCACATCAACATGTGTTATTCAATTGAAAAAAGAGGTCAATCCATTTATGGAGTAAGTAACTATGCATAGTAGTATCCACATTTTTCATTATCTTTCTAAAGATTACTCTACCTAGTGGTTATATCTTTGATCTTTAGAATATATAACCATTAAGCCAAGTAAATGTGCAAGCAAAATGCACAAAATAGAAGCAAGTAGACCATTTTCTACACTCAAGGCACTAAAACATTTGCATGATTGAAGGTTGAGATGGAAATTTAACCATTATCCTTTAGTAAATAAAATTTAGTTCATATAGAATAATTTTAAGTTAAACCCTATTTGTTGAAATAACAGGAAAAGGAGAATGAACAACTAGTTGATCGAATAGAGCTATGGGATGTTGTACATAAGCAAAGTGATGGTTCATATGTAAATAAGGAAGCAAGAATCATAAGGGTGAGGATTCAATTAAAAGCTTTATTAATTTCATGATATTCATTAGTTGATATTGAAATAATTTTTGGGTTTACTTAAGGAAAACTAAATGAAGCTTTGAACCAAATGGACCAGTCACAGCATTTATTACTATCTCTATATGATGCCTTTAGAAAAGTGTTTTGAAAGAAGCATCTAGGGCATGTTCATGGTCTAGGGATGGAAGTTTTACTGACAAGTGTGTTTAAGACCAATTCTCAAAGAACTCACTCCACTAGTACCTCCAACATTAATCCAATAATTCATGAAGAGGTGGAAATCCTAAAGTTAGAGCTCGACCAAACCAAGGAGGGGTTGGCTAGAACAAAACAAAAGGTGTGTGCCATCTTGGTCTACAACAAGGAGATGGGAGGATGCATTCCACCTTATTTATTAAACCAACAAACTAATAATCAATAGCTACAGTGTCTAAACTTTACTCACAATGTACCCATATAATAATTCAAGGATTTTTGATGTTGTTAGCTATTGTTTGGACTATATTTGTTGTTGTTGTTTGAATTGGATTATCTGCTAATCAATTTTATGAGAAGTTGGATCTGAATTCAATCTAGTCCAAGTTTGATACCATAATCAATAGGTACAGTTTCTAGACTATACTCGCAGTATACCTTTATGATAATTAATGAATTTTGATGTTGTTGGCTATTGTTTAGACTAGAATAGCTGCTAATCAATTTTTTGAATGTTGGGTCTAAATTCAATCAAGCCCAATTTTGATACCCTAATCTTATTCCTAGATAAACAAGACTATGTATATCTTGCTTTTGACTTGACTTTTGTTTGCTACTTGACCATGGTTTATATTTTGAGTTAAGCCCTTTTTGTTGTTCTCATGAGTGTTTTTGTTTTTCTTGATAAGAGAGAAGATGGAAAAAAAATAAAATTTAACTTGCAATTTGTACATATTTAAGATAGAATATTTCTGCTTTTTGTCCTTCCTATGTTACTTCCACTATATATAAAAATAGTTAAGATTAAAAATTATGCAACTATAACAAAGCCAATAAATCTTATCCCTTGATGATATATTGAAAGAAAAGTACACTATGTATCTTGCTTCATATAAAACAAGAATGCAAAAAAAAAAAAAAAGAAAGAAAACCAGGCACATTGAATCAAGTGTCAAGCAAAAAGTTTTTTCTTTTTTCTTTTTTTTACCTTTAAGTATATTGTTAGCCTTAGGGAGATTGTTAGCCTTAGAATGGATATCTCTAAGCTATATGTTTATTTTGATGTTGAAAAACAAATTTGAT
>JANHAO010005810.1:0-22230 GCA_026873985.1 Saraca asoca | reverse complement strand
CTCAGACTTTGGAGATAGAAAAGAAAATTCATTGTCATGCTTCTTTAACACAAAAACCAATGATTAAAACATATACTTGATTATAACACAGATTTTGATGAAGACTTATTCATTTGATTAGTCAGTTATGACTATACATCTGATTCTGATAGGCTAAACATAAAAATGTCAATCAGTTCCATTTCATCTGTGAATTTGACAGCAGAGTATGTAGAATTTCTCTCCTGAAGATTGTATTCAGTGACCTTAATCTTGAAAATGAATTTCTTCCCAATGAAGCCATTGATCTCCTCATGGTACAGCATTTGATCTCCTCGCTAAATAAACGTAAATATAAACATAAGAGAATGGCAAAAGATTGTGTGGCACAATCATAGACACTATACACATACCTTCACTTGTTCCTCCTTTAACTCATCAGCACATGCTTCCCTAAGAACTGAAGCATCTCATGATCGAACAACACAATTGGCATATTGTCATATTTATCTACAATCCTCATCTGAATATGATATCCGGGAGAAATACAAAGATTCGATAATAAAATAAGCAAGGAAAGTACATACAAAACAATTGATTAAAAAGCATGATAATTAATAAATACTGGATACCTTTGTAAAACAGGCTACACATTCATCTGACAACGGTCATAGAAATAGAAAGAGCCACTACTTGCAACCTTCCTTGTGCATCTTCTGCATTTATCATAGTACCAATCCTTGCCTTTCTCAATTTCCACCACTTTAGCAACCACAGCACAATAACCCTCATTTCATTTAAGAAATATAGTATAATTAATCTTGTATGTATCATGATCACTGAGTTATTTATACAGCATACATAATCTACACTACCTCAACTCTATTGTGTATCTCCAGCATATTTTTCCTTTTAGTAGTCTGAAGGAAGTCATCATGAACAAAGTATGTGTATTGAGAAGACACTAGACTCATAGTCTGGGATCCATCATGTCCACTGTCCAATGGACTCATTCATAAATTGCACAAAAAACCATATATAAGAAATGAGAAAAGAATTGTGCTTTCACACGAGTAGATGAATATGCATAAAAACACATGAAAGACATACTACTACTTAAAAGAAAGAATGGCTGGAATCTCAGAGTTGATGAAAAGTCTTGTAAAGTAGTAAGCAATGGACAAAACTGGCACTGCCTTTTTCATACAAAAAAGGACTAATTGTTACATTCCAGGAACTACAAAACAGCAAATAAATAATATACTGGTTACGCAGATGAAAATTAGAAGAACGTAAATACCATACAACATCTTCACTCAACGGTATTGAATCACGATGATTTTAGGACCTCGAGAAGGATTCTCAATTAGATTAATTATCCCATCAGCGTATCTACCCCACATTGAGCATGTCATTCTTACTCTCCTGAGCATTATTTTTTAAAAGAACATCAGAACAACAGTGAAATGAAATAGAGGACAGGCATGGAAAGTCTTGCTTATAAATGATATGTTGAACTCACTCCAAATCCTCCAGAACAATATCAATGTGCTTGTTTGATTTACCATCTCTCACTAGCTCTTCCACATTACCATAAGATATAATGTGGCCAATTATATCTAACCAAAGGTAAAACAGGAAAACAGCCAAAAAAAATTCAAAGAAAGAACACACACATAGCTGCGGTTAATCAAGCTTACTCACCACCAAAAACATCTCATCCTGGCTCTTCACAACCAAATCCGAGTAAGGAACCAACTATATACCATACTTAGGTATGTTATATTAGGTAACCAACGGTTCAATATCATCTATGAAACTTATGTTGCAAGGATGCCTGCTAGCATGATACTACTGCCCAGAACTAACTCCGACTGCAAATGCTTAAAACGCCTAACTTGAGACTTTTGAATAGAAGCCTCAATAGTACACATCTACAAAAGAGTGATAATGAATATTAATACATTTTCCCATCACCAATGACGTGAGCAAAAGAACGTGAAAATGCAAAAATAAACATAAGAAATGACTAGCTTTTTGTATGGCTTAAGACCACAAGAAGTAAGTACACACCGTTAAAACAGAACCAATTTTTTACGAAAAAAAAAAATCATAAGACAGAACTAAATTTTCTTAAATTGGAACAAAAAGTAAAGGAATTTTACCCATGCAAGCCTTTCACACGAATAATTTGGAGTGAACATATAAGCTCAACCATACAAAGGCCAGTGCACAGTAACAAAATATCAGCACAGAGCCAAATTGTAATTAATTTTATATATATTGAACAAAAAATCAAAAGAAAAGGGTTCACATAATATCAAGGAGCAAAGAACATAAGCTAAAACATATTAATTGCAAAAACAGAGATTTAACATGATTTTTACAAAAAAAAAAAACTCATAAATTAATTTGAACATAAGCTAAAGTATATTAATATTGACCAAATCAACTTATGGAAGACCCTTATACTCAAATAATCTAAACTGAAACGAACATAAGCTCAAGAATACAAAGGACAGAACCAAATAATAATAGGTTTATAACAAAGGAGCACAGGACATAGATAATACATCAAAAATAATTTATAATCCACTTCACAAAAGAAATAAAATAAGAAAGAGAATATATTTATCTTGAGGTACAAAATTTTAAACCAATAAGACAGAACCAAATCACGCAATAGCATATTAATTGGAAACTAAGTTTTAGCATGATTTTTACCCAAAAAAAAAAAACTCAAATTAATTTGAACATAAGCTAAAGCATAGCAAGTGAATTAGAAATTAAGCACATGCAAGAGCCTACCAATACAGAGTCTAACATTCTCATCCAATAGCAAAACATAGAACCTCTGTTTAAGAAAGTTTGAAGGAAGAAGCATGGAACAAACACCATATATTGCATACAAACCCACAATAAAACAAAATCAAGAATTTGCAATAAGTTTACATGGATAAATTAGGTTGAATATAAGCTCAAAAACAGGAAGTAAAGCACACATTGAAAGAAAATAATAACACAAGATCAGGTGCTAACTTCTCGTCCATGAGCACCATATTGAGAGACCTGATTTCATGAGACTTATAGAATTGTGGGACAGACCACATATGAACAACTCGAATCTTCAACATAATAGTCACTAATGAGGTTGTGGATGTAACATCAGCAGCAGGGCACAAATCACTGTTGTTAGCCTGTATTAGAACGAAGTAAAATAACGTCATATTTTAATACCACATTACAGTTTCAGAAAAAGTTTTGTATTCGAACAACATTTCACCCAGCATAACACTTCAAATAATGAGCATGAATCAACATTTCACAACCGGAAAAGTATCAATCTATACTCATAAACAGACAAAATTTTATGCATGACTCAAATAGCAAAAAAAAAAAAACATATATAAATCATAAATTGTAAAATCCAGCTGAAAGATTGAGCAAGATGAAATACCATTGGAAACACAACTTGATATATAGCAACCTAAGCACGGAGAAAAACCAATCAGTAAGTATGGATAGAGATACTTCGCGTGAGAGAAGGTGTTCTTATAAGGAAAATAGCTTCACTCATCTGGGATAGCATCAAAAAATTAATTTGCAGATTGGAAACACAACTTGATATATAGCAACGTGATGAACACAATTTACACATAATTTATATCCTTTTATACTTGATTTTTTTGTCATGTTTATGTACTTAATTGGAAACTTAGGATTGCTTTTGTGTTTTGCTAAGTTTTTGTGCTAAATTGAATTTATTTAATAAATTTACATTATTTTAGACTGTTTCAAGATTTTAGGCATATCTAAAGATCTGGATCTTGATTTTGGATGATTCTTGTGTCATTGGAAAACTAAGAGAAAAATATAAAAATATCATCAAGAGTCCAAAGTCTAGTTCAGATGTTTTGAAGGTGAAATAGAGCTTGGAAGTCAACGCAGAGTGTAGTGTTGTGATCCAGAGCCTAACCTTGTGTTTTCATCATAAGTAGAGCTCCAAAAGTCATTTTGGTGAAAACTCAAATCCATAGGATTACTAAAATCCACCCCCAACATCTTTCATGAAGGGCTTGAGGGAAAATGACACTGTTTTGATATGATTACCTGGCTCTGAACTTAAGTGATTGAATCTATTACGGGTTGGATTGCTCAGAAAGTCTGTCTTGGTGTTTAGCCCATAACTTAAGCTAGACACTGAATTTTAATGCAAGGTTAAGGATAGTGGGAAGCTAAGTGATAAAGATACATTTCATCTGGAGATTGTCATATCCAAAAAGGCCCTTTTCCATTCCTAAATCACAACCCAACTCAGAGGCACTGCATTGAATATATAAATAGCTAGCGAGCCTTCAGTGTAGGAACTTTTAAATCACTTTTGTATTGTCTATGAATTTTAGAAGAGAGGAGCTCTTATAGGGCAAGACTCCATTTATGTAATTAAGTTTATTCTTTCCCTTCTTCTTTATATTTTATTTTACTCTTGATGTGTAACTAAATTCTACTTTAATTTGAGGGAAATTTTGCTCTTATTCTTCTATGATTGTGAGACTTGTTTTGATTGTTTAATTATTTCCAATTTGACTCTTTTGACTCTCTATTCTTATTGTCTATAATTACTACAAGTGGTTAGTTAAAATGGCCAATTGATCAATTGTTTATAGTGGTTTTATACTAGCTAAATCCCCATAGACAAATCCAATTATTTATGGTTGTTTAGCTATGAAATAGCAATAGGATGTTGATGAGCTACTGGGGCAATTCAATATTCCTAGGTAATCAATGGTAGTTAATTGGATTACTACTAAGATAATTCAATTAACTAGACTTAGTGATTTTAGTCTTAATGCTATTGATAGATTGGTTGAAGTATTGTGTTTCAACTGACTTAATAATAAGTGTGAATTGAGTATTAGGCTTAGTTGATTATCTTAGGGTGAAATTGACAAGGATTAATTAGGTGCTGAGCTTAATTCATAGCTTGGCTAAGCAGTCAAAATAGGAATGAAATAAGAATGTCAAGAATCAATCATTAAATTGCTAACAAGGGTCCCTTAGATTGAGCTTTTCTCTATTAAATCTTCCTTTAATTTTGATTTTGTTTTTCATGTATTTGAAGTGTTTGTTTTAAGTTCTCATTAGTGATTAGCAATTTTACCCTCCATCTTTTGGCTCAGAATACATTAAAGATGTTCACCAATTTCTATGGATATAACCTAACTCACTCCTAACTGCTAGTTTTAGGAGTTCAGTACTATTTTTGTCGATTCCGACAGCTGTCAAATTTTGGCACCATTGCTGGGGATTGGTTTATTTATTTTTGTGTATTTTTAGTCATTTATAGTATTATAACATTAACATTAGTATTAAGCTTTAATTTCAATCCTTTTCCTTTATTTCTCCCCTGTTTTTGCCTAGTTTTCCCCATTTTTTAGTTTTTCTGGTAAGATCAGGTGGCAATATTTTCTGTGGAATTAAAAACTCAAATTTGATATGTCACCATTTTTGGGTCTTTTGATCAAGACTCATAACAAAGCTATAAGCCCCCTCTCTTTTTGTCAAATTCCATCCTTTTCTATGATTTTTTAATTTTTAATATTTTTTAAATTATTTTCTTATTTTTTCCATTTCAATTCCTTTTGGATTTTGATAATTTGTCAAATGTTTTGTTTATGACTCAATCCTCCTATATTCCCGAGCTAATATATATTTATCTTTCTATATTCCTAGGCAAATATATATTCTAGAGCTTGAGAAAATCTTGCAAGAATTGAGAAGAGTAAGTAGACACCATTCTAGCCTAATTCATGACCCTTCATCAACACCACTTTTAGTCCCTTCCTCTCTAAGCTTAGTTGAAGGAGATTTGTTTTCTGCAAGTTCTTCACCCTATTCTAGCATGCAAAACATGACATTTCATCAAAGAACTTTGAAGGAGCTAGCTACTATTGACCTCAACCAGCAGTCGTTATGCATCAATTATCCTGAAATTAAGGCTACATTTGAACTGAAGTCTGGCTTGATTCATTTACTATTTACATTTCATGGACTGGTTAGGGAAAATCCTCACAAGCATTTGAAGGAGTTCCATATAGTTTACTCAACCATAAAGCCCTAAGGCATCTCAAAGGAATATATCAAACTAAGGACATTTCCCTACTCCCTGGCTGTTTTAGTTAAAAACTGGCTATACTATCTTCCATCAGACTTTATCAACACATGGCATAAGATTACTGGACTTTTCCTTGAGAGATACTTCCCTATCTCCAAAGTTGTTAACATTAGAAAAGAAATTTGCAATATCAGGCAACAATCTGAAGAGACCTTATATGAGTACTAGAAGAAATTCAAAAGGCTTTCTACAAGCTGCCCCTGTCATCAAATCAATGACTAACTCCTTATTCAATACTTCTGCAAGGGCATTAATATCCAATGTGGCAGCAAATTTATAGCAACTTGGTAGTAGACTAGATTACACCATGAAGAGGGTGAATGAGGTCCATACTTCTAACTTAGAGAAGCAAATGACAGACCTCACTCACATAGCCTAATAGCTCATGGAGCAGAAACAAGAGGCATAATTATGTGGCATCTATTCAGCTCCTAGACACAACACTGATAAATGTCTAACCTTTTTCCAAGAGACTGAACCTTACCAACAAGTCCAAGCTATAGGGAGGTTTCCAAAAAATAATAGAAGATTCCCAAACCAAACCCAACAGCCATATAACCCGTACTCTAACACATATAACCCTGGCTAAAGAGATCACCCTGACCTCAGATATGGCAATCCAATTGGACAACATACCTCCTATCAATAGCCTTCATATCAAATGTAGTAGCTAAGCTAGAACAGATCCATATAGCAACATAACTAAGACTTAATTTCAAATCAAGCTTTGACAGACTTAATGAAGAATATAGCACATCAGAACTTGTAGTTCTAGCAAGAAATGAGATGAGAGATTCAGCAAATTAAGTAGGACATTGCAACCCTTAATACCATAATGCAGATGGTGGAAACTAGGATAACAAAGTTGGAAAATCAAGCTGCAAATAGACTACCTTCCTAAACAATCATGAATATAAGGGAAAATGCTTATGCCATAATATTGAGAAGTGGCAAGGAAGTAGAAACCAAATAGCCAATTTCATATTAGAAAGATGCAGAGATTTCTAAGCCAATTTCATATTAGAATAGTTGAAATGAACATTCCTATACTAGATGAGATCAACTAGATTCCAAGGTATACCAAGTTCCTTAAGGAGCTATGCACCACTAGGAGGAAACTGAAAGGTAATGAAAGAATTAGCATAGGGAAAATTGTTTTTGCTATCATATAAAGAAAAATACCCAAAAATGTAAGGATGCAAGTGCCTTTACCATTCCATATGTTATTGGTGAAACCAAATTTGAACATGTTATGCTAGATTTAGGTGTATCCATTAATGTTATACCTCTTTCTATTTACGCATCTTTGAATTTAGGACCATTAAAAGAAACTAGCGTCACAATTCAACTAGCAAATAGGTCTAATGCCTACCCTGAGGGAGTTATTGAAGATGTTTTGGTTAGGGTGAATGGCTTCATTTTTCTAGCATATTTTTATATTCTAAATATGAATGATGATCCTTTAACTAGAAACTTATCCTCCATCATTTTAGGGAGACCTTTTATGGAAACTGCAAGAACTAAAATATATGTATTACTAGCACATTAACCATGGAATTTGATAATGATATTTTGAAATTTAACATCATTGACTCTGTGAAATACCCTACTACTAAAGATGATTGTATCCTATTTGCACTTGATATGTTTGATCCCTTAGTACAGGATACATTTGACTTGACCAATCTTGCTGAATTAGAAGTAGAAATTGTAGCAATTGTTGAAGTTGTAAAACTTACAAAGTTGTAGTTGCAAAAAAAAATAATAATAATTGGTAGAGCTACAAACCTTTCATCCTCTTTCACTTAAGTTACTACCTTCGATGATCCAAGTACCAGTTTTGGAGTCAAAACCATTACCTTCCAGTCATTATTGCCAAGAACCTGACTGCAGAACACAGAAGAAATTGCTTAAAGTGCTTAAAAACCACAAATCAACAATAGGATGGACCATAGCAAGCATTAAAGGCATCAACCCTTCCATGTGCACATATAAAATTCTACCAGATGAGGGTTCCAAACCAACCAGAGCCTTAATGAAGATTAAACCCTCTCATGATAGATGTAGTAAAGAAAGAGATCCTAAAATTGTTAAATGCTTGAATCATTTATCCCATTTTAGACAACAAATGGGTTAACTCTATCCAAGTAGTGCCAAAGAAATTAAGGATTACAGTGGTGAAAAATCAAGATAATGAGCTTGTCCTAACCAGAATTCAGAATGGCTGGCATCTTTGCATTGACTACCTTAAGCTAAATGCTTCCACAAGAAAAGATCACTACTCTCTACCCTTCATTGATCAAATGCTTGAGAGGTTGGCTGGAAAATCCCACTACTACTTCTTGAACGGATATACAGGATACTTTTGGATTGCCATTGCACCATAAGATTAAGCGAAAACCATTTTCACATGCCCTTTTGGAACATTTGGCTATAAAAAGATGCCATTTGGACTTTGCAATGCACCAACCACCTTTTAAAGGTGCATGGTAAGGATTTTTTTTAGAATTTTTAACATATTACATTGAGGTTTTCATGGATAGTTTTTCTATTTATGGTGATTCATTTTATGCATGCTTAGAGAATTTGACCCATGTGCTTAGGTGTTGCATTGAGACAAACCTTGTTTTGAATTTTGAAAAATGTCATTTTATGGTTAAACAAGGGATATTTTTAGAACTTATGGTGTCAAGTAGAGGTATTAAGGTTGACAGAGCAAAAGTTGATTTGATTTTGAGCTTACCTTCTATGAATGGGCCCCTCTAACTACTTCTTGTAGGTTGGCTTTACATGTGAACATATCTCAGATCTAACCTCAGTGGGCTTTTTACCAAGAGAGATACTGCTCCCTGCGAGTAAGGGCTTTCATCCTGGGGTCGCCGGGGGTCTTTGGCCAGCGAGCTCGAGCTTGCATATGGTGAAGCAAGCTTGAATAGGATAAGTCTTGGGCTATGCGAGCCAGGGATTTATCTCCAGCAATCCGGGGACTACTGCTCTATCCTTGTTGTGCTTTAGGCTTACGATCGGTCATCTGATGTCCTTGTTGAGCGATCTTATTGTTGGGTCGTGGGCAGATTGAGCCTTTCCTAAACTCATCTGTTAGGCATTTTATCAGCCTACTTCACATAGAACTGGAAAACACATATAACATTAGCCCCTAAATTTTCAATTCACTTTACAGATTAGGAGTTGTAGCTCATTGGCAAAAGGCTGAAAGACCATGAAGTGCAATGTTGCCATTCAAATTTTTATCCTGTTGATTCATTTGTATTTGCCATCATTACTATATTTAATGTGCACACTTTCCCATTACTATCAATGTGGCAATAGCTGAGCCTAGGAATTTTCTAGACCATTAGATACTGGGCAAATGATTAGTTTTTGAATCGGACGGCTGGGTAATTAGAGCTATATAAGATGAGAAAAATGCCTCTTTTCCCTCTCATATCTGAAGGCTGACATTTTTCTTTTCAAACTCTTGACTAGTAGTTTCTGGTCTCGTTCTCCTTACTCCATTGGTTCTGCTTTCACCATTATAGTGAATCAATTGTTCTAATTAGAACCTCTTTCATCTCCGTTCGTTCTAGGGCCTGGCTCATTCTTTTAACACGGTAAACTCCTCTAGGCTTTTGCTTTTAGGATGTCTGTTTTGTGGGTTTTTGGTGTTGCTTGGTTCAGTAATGAGTGCCTGTCTGCTATTGAACATTTTGCTTGCTAGTTTTCAGGCCATACATTATTAGATTTAGATTTTTATTTCCCCAAGGTTTAGTAGCCTGGCAGACATTATTGGCTAAACCCTTTTAGGTTTTCATTAGTTTTGGTCTCTGTCACAGTGGCTTAAGGCGTGTATGATCTACTACATAGGAGATTTTTAGTCTAGCGAAGAGTAACTTTAGCTCTTTTGATAGGGCCTATTCGAAGTGATATGGTTGCTTGAAATGACCTGATTATTTGCCCTTTTATATAGATGTTTGTAGCTCATAGATGCCAAAGTTACCAAATAGGGAGTAACGACGAGCCTGAATCTCCAGCTCGAAACAAGGAGCTAGCACTTGTCTTGGCTGAAGCGACCTCCAGGAGTAGCAAGGTCGCTAAGAAGTCTACTATTTGACCTAATCCTAACAAGAGACAACAGGTCACTAGGAGCTTTTTTGATCATTCGTTCTTTAAATGTTATCCCTCGACTATCGAGCTAGGCAAGCTTCAAAACATAGTTGAAAACTACCATTTCCCTAAAGGTTATTGTCTTATGACACCTTCCCCCGATGACCATACTACTCATCTTCCTTGGGGGTTTGTTACCGTCAGCACCCATTATCTTGATATCAGGCTCAGATTTCCCGTTCACCCATTCGTTATCGGTCTATTGAATAAACTGAAGCTCTGTCCCTTATAATTGACCCCAAACTCCTATACCCAACTCACTTCCTTGGCACTCATGTATTTAAGAAATAACTTTCCACTACCATCTGCAAGAGTTTCGTGCCACCTTTATAGCATTAGGAATACAGGTTATTCGGATGAGATCTACTACCTCTAAGCTTAGCATACCAACTTTAAGAGGGTTTTGCTCCAGGAGGATACTAAGGGCAAGTTAAATGTAGAGTAATATAAGACTCGCTAGTTTTATGTTTTGTATCCATCCTTATGTCCTCTCCGTAACTTCGATTTTATGCTGAAGCCTAGTAAATGAGCTGAGGTTATATAAGCTACCATAAGTTCATGTCATTATTTATGACGTTTTGTTTTGTTCTTTGCAATCGTAGCTGGCAAGGTGAAGCCAGTGCTTAAAGTTGAAGAAGCTAAAGTGTTACACCAGTTTCTTACTATCAGTGATTTGAGAAACGACCTCATATTTGATAACAATCTCCTTCGATCATTCAGGCTAATTCTAGCATTGAACATTGAGCTCACTAGGGAGATTAGGGCTCACAATGTCAAGGAAATTGGTCCAACAGATTTTAAAGATTACAAAAATATGGTGAAGCTCATTCTCTGGAGTCCACCTTCTGATAAGTCTAAAGAGCTCGAGGTCATTGCAACCTCGCTAAGTCCTGATGCTGTGGTAGCCCCTACTATTTCAAATCAATCTCTTCCTGTACCAACTGTGGCATCTCCGCCACTTCTTCAAAAAGGATGGCTCACAAAGTTATGACTAAGGAGGACCATTCGAGCCTTAGTTTGAACAAACAAGGGGTATTTTGACTTTATCCATGAGAATGTAGTGGAGATCTTGGGATCTCGCAATAGCCCCCAAGTGTTAGAAATGGATGAGATCTCGAGCAAAGGGCTGATGAACTATACCGCTCGTCAGGGCTTACTAGTAAGTGACATCTTTTTACCCTTATTATTTTGCTCCTTCATGGTCTAATTTGATCTATCTAACTTTACAGAGTCTACTGGGAGTAGTGAAGATGGGGGAGACACTCCAGGCCTAGAGAATAGAGTAACAAGTGCTGAGGCCACTTAAAAAGAAATAAAGGAAGCTCAATCTCGTGAAGTGGTGAGTCACAAGGCTATTATAGCTAATCTCGACAAGGCGATCGATAAGCTTTTGAGGGTAAAATGTGACCTAGATGTGTCACTCAAAGGTGTTGATATGGTGATTCAGTGAGCTGAAGCTATTACACAGTGAGCTGAGGCTGCTAAGAAAGAACTGGAGGTAGTAAAAAGGGAAACTGCTCAAAAAAAAAAAGGAGGTCACTCAGGTCAAAGCTGAGACTATCGAGTTAGTGGTGAAGGCAGCAAAAAAGGCAGAATCTAAAACCTCATACTCTTTCCTCTTCATGCTGTAGGAGTGACACCCAGATATGGATTTTTCATTTTTCGGACCAGAGGCCTTTGAGGCTATTGAGGGCTTCAAGAAGAAGAAGGCTGCTAAAGCCAGATCCTGCTATAAGGGTGCGAAGTCTGTGAGTAGGGCCACCTCTGCTAAAGGTGTGATTTAAGGAGAAAATAGCCCACAGGTCATGGAACCCCCTATCAATCAGACAAGAGATGACCAACTCAACCCACGTGTCGATCTTTCCTCTCAAAAAAGCCCAGCCTCTAGAGATCAGGCTCCCTAGGATCTGATTTTGTGATTTTACATTTCATTTTTAAACTTTCCATTTGATTTGGAATTCTGTATTCACCTCGTTGAAGGAAATATTGAAATGGACATTTTTCATTTCTTCTCCACCTTTCCGAGTACATTGCATTAGATGATTTGAAAATATCATGTTAATTGTCATGAATAGATCCCTGCAAACCACAACTCAAAAATCATTAGGTAAAATGATCATTTGATAGGTCAATTAACCTTAGATAATAATAATAAAGAGGAGACTTATACAAATAGGCTTGAGCTAATAAATCATATTAAAAGGATATTTGCCACACTGAATGGCCAATCAGTCACACGAAAGCATCTCAGTTGGTATGAATTCAAGCACTAAAGTGCCTGAGCACTTAAGTTAGCATAGGATTAAATGCCTCAGATAAATCGCATGAAAGCTACAAGCAATAATTCGCATGAGAACTACGAGCAATAAATCGCATGAGAGCTGCACCTTACAAACTACACTATAGCTATCTTGTAGCTTAGTGGGCAGTGAATTTGTTTTAGTGCCTTCACACCTCAATTAATAAGCTGGCAACCAATCTATATCGGAATGAGCTCTGGGGGCCTCAACTCGGATGGCTAGCAATCTATTGCACACAGTGTCTAAAAGTCGATCCCAAGCATGCATAAGGCGACGATCTTATTTGATAGAAAAGTTAGCGATCTCACACCCGAATGGCTGGCAATCTTGTACTAGACTGAGGGTGATCTCATCCCCGAATGGTTGGCAATCCTGTGCTAGATTGAGGGTGATGTTGGCAATCTTATACCAAATTGATGGCGATCTTATGCCTGAATGGCTGGCGATCCTCTGCTAGATTGAGGCGATCTCGTGCTCGAATGGCTAGTGATCTTGTGCCAGATTGAGGGTGATACTAGTGATCCTACGCTAAACTGAGCGTGATGCTAGTGATCCTGTGCCAGACTGAGGGTGATCTTGTGCCCAAATGGTTGGCGATCCTATGCCAAATTGAGAGTGATGCTGGCAATCCTGTGCCAGACTAAGGGTGATATCATGCCCAAATGACTGGAGATCCTATGCCAGATTGAGGGCAATCTTGTGCCTAAATGGTTGGTGATGCTATACCAAACTGAGGGTGATGCTGGCGATTCTATGCTAGACTAAGGGTGATGCTAGCGATCTTGTGCTAGACTAAGGGCGATCTCGTGCCCGAATGGCTAGCGATCCTGTGCTAGATTGAGGGTGATGTCAATGATCTTATGCCACACCAAAGGCAATCTCGTACCCGAATGACTGGTGATCCTGAACCAAATTAAGGTCAATCTCATGCCTGAATGGCTGGTAATCCTGTGCTAGACTGAGGGCAATCTCGTGCTCGAATGGCTGGCGATCTTATGCTAGATTAAGGGCAATGTTAGTGATCCTATGCCAGACTGAAGGCGATGTTAGTGATCCTATGCCAAACTGAGGGCAATCTCATGCCCCTTTTGTATTAGGTGAAATTCTCCCTCTAGTATTAGAAGAAGCTTCGAGATAAATGATACACAACATAAGATTACCAAGCGAACTTATGCTTGGATTTTCCTGAAAATTTGTTTAGAAAAATATCTAATATTAGATTCAAAAAGACAAATTGAGATGCTTTGTTACATTCAAATGATATTAAAGAGGAAATTAAAAGATGCTAAAGCCGCTACTGTCATGGGCATCGGTGCTATTGGGGTCGTTGAGCTATTGGTTACACCATGTAACGTCTCAAATGCCCCCTCTTGATGAGGTCCTCGATGGCATCCTTGAGCACCTGACATTATGAAGTATCGTGCCTGACCTTGTCATGGTAAGTACAAAACTGATCCCTATTGCATCTGTATTAGTTGGAGTTTTCAAAGGTTAGGGCTTCCCAAAGTCCTCTCTATCTTTTTTAATTGTAAAAATGTGCTCCTGAGTATCCGTCAATGTGTTATAACTATCATGATGACCTTGGTGAGGAGGTCACTCACCTTTGGACTTCTTTGTGGGTCAGCTATCGGAGCCGTGTTAAGTGTCTCCATCTTCATTCTTCTAAACGGAGTTATTTGCCTCGTCTCCATGTCTGGGCCTCTTTAGACTAAAGGTCTCTTCCCATTTGATTTCTTTGGTGGCTCACTGGTAAAATTTACCTAGGTCCTTCACTAGGGACTTATATATCTCCTCGTAAAGCTTCCCATCCTTGTAAAGTCTAGCTAAGATCGCTGTAAGGATGATCTCATCTGAGGGATTTTCCACATTATTGACTTTACTTTTGAACTTGATAATGTAATCTTTTAGCGACTTGTCCCTTTATTGGAAAACTATTGTGAGATGACAAGTCAGTGCAAGCTGCCTTCTTAATGCCTTATACTGACTGAGGAATCTTGCTTAACAGTCTTTCTAACTGCAAATGCTATGAGGTGGAAGATTCCTGAGCCATGCCCATGGTATTTCCTCAGGGTGGCTGGGAAGATGTGACATTTGACCAATGGGCTGGTTATCTGAAGATCCATCTAGACATTGAATGCGTCCAGGTGATCATACAGATTACTATCCCCATTATATTACAGAATGTTTGGGGTCTTTAATCTGCAAGGAAGAGGCTCTATTTGGACCTCTTTTATAAATAGGGTCCTTTCCTCGTAATGATCCTCTTGGCCCTGGCTCGCAGGTCACTTTTCGAGTTGTTGCACCCTCTGAAGTAACTCTTCGATCATGGGTTCTTATGTTTTAGACTGATGGCTGGAAGAATGATGGTTCTTTGAATCTTCTCGATCATGGGAATAGCAATCTGAGGCTTTACGCATAACTCGGCTTGAGCTTCCTTCTTGACGCAACTTCTCATATCGCTAATCGCTTCCATCATTGCTCTTGCGAGCTCGATGGGTCTCTGAGTGGTGCAATCTTGACTTGTCTTCATATGCCTTGGGCTTGTGCATGTGCCAATATTCTAACTATATTAGCTATTACTATGTTTTGAAACAACTCCTAACACTGATGCCATACTTGAACTGTGTCATTCCCAGGAGTAACAAGCTGGTGAGGGGTTGGTGCCATATCAGTGGCAATACCCATTGTGAGGTTGGTAGAGGTGCCTGTAGTAGGGAAGATAAAGCCCCTTGGTGGTAACTCATGCTGCTCTTTAGGTCCATCAGGTTGGCCAGCGGTAGTGCCAGTGGTCCTGGTAGTTTTTCCTCTTACCATTGTAGCTAAACAGTGGATCAAAGAGAAAAGATGCAATTGGGGCCCTCCTTCTAGTGCCAAAATGTTAATGGTGAAATTTAGTTCTATGGACCAAAATCTCAGTCAACAGGAATGATTCTTGGATCCTCAAGCTGCCAGTTATGAGCACATATATGAACAAGAAAGAAATAGAAGAAAAGGGAAGAATATTGGATACCAAGAACCTTTTTAATGTGGTTAAGCTAAAGTCAGTTTAGCCCCTACATCCACGATGATTTGTATTACTGTTATACAATGGTTTCTCTGGGTAGTTATGCAGAGTTATAATATCAGTGCTCTCTCACTATACAAGTGCTCTCACTATTTTAGCAAAGTTTTTGTCGGTATTCTTTTTTTACCCCTTTTCACAATGATCTCCTTCTCTTATTTATAGAGGCTGGGAGGTTACAAAGGTAATTTTACAAGTTGTAAATATGTTATATCAAATAATAAATGTACAAGATAATATGGCCTCCTGCGATTCGGCTTCTACAGATTACTTTCTGTGAGTGGGCCCCTCTGATTGCTTCTTGCAGGTTGGCTTTGCATGTGAACATATCTCAGATCTAACCTCAGCGGGCTTTTCACCAGGAGAGATACTACTCCCTGCAAGCTAAGGCTTTCATCTTGGGGTCGCTAGTGGTCTTTGGCCGGCGAGTTCAAACTCGCATTCAACGAAGCAAGCTCAAATAGGGTGGGTCTTGGGCTATGCGAGCCAGAGATTCATCTCCAGCAATTTAGGGCTACTGCTCTTGCCTCATTGTGCTTTAGGCTCGCGATTGGTCATCTAACATCCTTGTTGAGCAATCTTATTGTTGGGTTATAGGCGAATTAGGCCTCTCCTGAACTCGTCCATTGGGCTTTTTGCCAGCCCACTTCACATAGAATCAGAAAACACATATAACAACATGCATGTTTTTATAAAAGATTTATCAAGGATATCTCCAAGATAGCCTTACCTTTGTCCAAGTTGCAACAAAAAAACATTCCATTTGATTTGATAAGTTGAAAGTTGCATTGACATCTATTCCAATCATTCAGCCTCCAAATTGGGAGTTGCCCTTTGAGATAATGTGTGATGCATGCAATTATGCCTTGGGAACAATTTTGGGGTTGCAGGCTAGAATAATTTTGCTCTTATTTGTTTAAATCTAAAGTTATTGTATTTTCTAACCATGTAACTTTAAAATATTTGCTTTCCAAGAAAGATGCAAAGCCAAGATTAATTAAACGGATCTTCTTGCTGCAAAAGTCTAACATTCAGATTAAGGACAAAAAAGGAGCTGAAAACCTTGTAGTAGATCACTTGAACAGGCTAATAAGAGAGAAAGACCCATTGCCTCTACATGATTCTTTCCCTGATAAGCAACTTTTCAAGTTGTAAGGTAATGTTTCTTAGTATGCTGATTTGGTGAATTATTTAGTTACTAGGACTTTACCTGCTGATTTAAGTAAAACTAAGAAAGAGAAGTTGAAAATTAATGCTAAGCATTTTGTGTAGGATGATCTTTGTGGAAATATTGTGCTAATTAAATTATTAAGAGATACGTGCATGATTCTAAATTTCAATCTATTCTTTCTTTTGTCATGTTTATATATGTGGTGGACATTTTGGACCTTAAAGAACAACTAAGAAAGTTTTAGATTCTAGTTTCTATTAGCCTACCTTGTTCCATGATGCATATGAGTTTTGCAAGTGTTGTGAGAAATGTCAAAGAATAACTAGTTTATCCGTAGAAATGAAATGTTGTAAATCCCTATCATTGTGTTTGAGATTTTTTATGTATAGGAAATTAATTTCATGGGACCATTCCCTTCATCTTGTGGTTTTCTTTATATTTTGCTTACTATGGACTGTGCTTTAAAATGGGTGGAAGTAAAAGCTACCAAGACTAATGATTCTAAGGTTGTTATAGGTTTTGTCAAGTCTAATATTTTCAATACGTTTGGCATTCTCAAGGCTTTGGTGAGTGATCAAGGGACCCATTTTTGTAATAGAACAATTGAGGCTTTGTTGAGGAAATATAAAGTCTTCCATAAAACATCTACACTTTATCATCCTCAAACAAATGGACAAGCTAAAATATCCAATAGAGAAATCAAGTCTATCTTAGAGAAAGCAGTGAAGCCAAGTAGAAAAGATTGGAGCCTAAGATTGGATGATACATTTTGGGCCTATAGAATAGCATATAAGATACGCATTAGCATGTCTCCTTACAAGCTGGTTTTTGGCAAGGCATGTTACCTTTTTGTGGAGATACAACATAGAGTTTTTTAGGCTATGAAGAGTTGCAACATAGGGATGGATAAAGCTGGTGAGCAAAAGAAGCTGTAATTGTAAGAATTGGAAGAGATTCAACTCGAGTCTTATGAGAATCCTTACATCTATAAAGAAAAGACTAAGGCATTTCATGATAGGAGGATTGCTAGGAAAGAATTCCTAGTTGGGCAAAAAGTTTTACTATACAATTCAAAGCTCCAAATAAGGGCTAGTAAGACCAGTTGGATTGGACCTTTTGTTATTACTAATGTGTTTTCTTATGGTATAATTGAGATTAAAAGTTTAATAACGAACAAAGTGTTCAAGGTCAATAGGCATAGGCTCAAGCCATTTTTTGAAAACTTCCAAGGGAATGAAAGAGAGGAAATGGAGCTAGAAGAACAAATTCATGTTGACGAAAGTTGAGAAATGAATCAAGGGGCCATTAAGCCAACGACGTCAAACAAGAATGCTTATTAGGAGGCAACCCAAGCATTTGCTCTATTTCCCTACCTCTTTTATTTTATATGTCTATGATTTATTTATGATTTTGTGCTTACATTATAGACGATGAAAAATTTAAGTGTGAGAGAGAGATTTTAGGATTGTTTTGTTATGCACTTTTTGCTTTGATCATGTGAAAAAAAAAATTTGATAAAAAAGAAAAATTTTGGAAAAAAGAAAAAAAAATGTTTTAATTCTTTTAGGTGTTTTTTTCATTAATAATGAGTTTGTATAGGCCTTGAGCATGTTACAATTGATTTTGATGGCTTCATAGCATAATTGAATAGATTGTCTTCATTCTTGATTCTTGAATTTGATTATCATTGTGATAGAATTTGAAATGTTTGTGGCTTGATTTTGGTACACATATAATCTGTGAGATATTGAGCCATTGTTGATCATTTTAATTAGGTTCCTCTTCTTTCTTGTATGTGATTTTTTTTTCATGAAATTGTTACTCTAAAACTTGTTTTGATTCTTTTTTAGATTAATTGGCACATGCATGCATGAATATGATTAAGGCATTATTTAATTGAGTCACTTTTGCCCTTGTAGCCTATCTTACAATAGACCCTTGTTGAGCCATTTTGAGCCTATTTGACCTTTTTCTTATAATGCAACTCATTAGAAAGCCAAATCTTAAATGTCTTTATCTTTTCCTAATCATAGGAATTAGTAGAGCATTTAATTCATTAGTGGAATAGGTTCTTAAACAAGTATGGGGGTGTGCTAAATATTTGGTGAAGAGGTAATTGTGAGTTTGAAGCTAAGAAAAGAAAAGAAAAATGAAATAAAAAGTGAAAAAAAATGTGCTCAATGCAAGTTAAGAAAAAAGAAAACAAGACAAGAAAAAAAAAAGAAAGCCAAAGAAAGAAAAAAAATGAATTTGAAAGAAAAACAAAGAGAGCTCAAAATAAAATAAAGTGAAAAGGAATACAAGAAAGTGAAAAAGTCAAGAGAATGAAAGAGAAAAGGAGAAGTGATAAATGTAAAAATTTGTGATATAGATTCCAGTTTTATATTGCTTCTTTGCTTGGTTGAATCTATGCTACAATGCTCTATTAGTCTCTTTGGTTTTGCATTTTCATATCCATATCATTCCTTTCCTCCCCTTTTCTCTTGGCCATATTACAATCTTTGTAAAATCCTTTTAATTTGTGTTATGCATGTGATTTGAGTAGTAGAGATTTGATTAAAAGCAAGCTTATGATAGTATATTTTCATGAAATGAAATTGAGCAAAACACTTTCCCATTTTAAATAGAAAGAGAATTGCATAGAGAGCTTACCTTGTCAAGTTCTACCAAAGTTGATCTATTTGTCTTTTGAATAAAATTGCTTTGCTAGTTAAATTTGAGTTTTGAGTTGTCAAGAATGAGCATCATAAGATGCTATATCTCCTGAAATTTTGGTTGTTTCTTTAATTTTGACTTTACATACTCATTATTATTGAAAAAATTTTAGAATTTGAGTCTTTGTTTTGAGTCTTATGTAGTTTTCTTTTGGGGGGGTTTTGCACGAGAACAAGCAAAGCTAAGTATAGGGGAATTTTATGAACATAATTTATACATAATTTATATTCCTTTATAATTGGTCTTTTGTCATGTTTATGTGCTTAATTGAACACTTGGAATTAATTTTATGGTTTGCTAAGTTTTTGTGTTAAATTGAATATATTCAGTAAATTTACAATACTTCGGATTGTTTTAGGATTTTGGGCATATATCGAGTTCAAGACATTGGTTTTACGTGATTCTTTTGTCCTTGAAAAACTAAGAGAAAAAGCTAAAAATGTCATCAAAAGCCTAAAGCCCAATTCAAATGTTTTAGAGGTGAAATAGAGCCTAGAAGTTGTAGCAAAAAGCCTAACCCATTGTTTTCATCATAAGTAGAACTCCAAAAGTCATTTTAGTGCAAATTTAAACCCATAAGATAGCTAAGATCTACCTCTAACATCTTTCATGAAGGGTTTAAGTGATTGAATCTATTACAGGTTGGATTACTTAGAAACTCTATCTTAGTGTTTAGCCCATAACTTAAGCTAGAAACCAAATTTTCATGCAAGGTCAGGGCTAAAGGGAAGCTAAATGATAGAGCTAAATTTCATCTGAAAGTTATCACATTCAAAAAGGCCCTCTTCCATCCCCAAACTGTAGCCCAACTTTAAGACAGTGCATTGAACTTATAAATAGCTATCTAAGCCTTTAGTGTAGGAACTTTTAGTTCACTTTTGTATTGTCTATAAATTTTAGAGGAGATGAGCTCTGTTAGGGTAAAACTCCATCTATGTAATTAGGTTTAGTCTTTCTTTCTTTTGTGTATTTTATTTTACTCTTAATGTGTAACTAAATTCTCTTTCAATCCAAGGGGAATTCTGCTCCTATTCTTGTATGATTGTGAAACTTATTTTGATTATTCAATTAATTCCAATTTAATTCTTTTGTTTCTCTGTTCTTACTGCCTATAATTGCTATGAGTGGTTGATTAAAATGGATAATTGATCAATTGTTCATAGTGATTTTATTCTAGCTAAATTCTTATAAATAAATCCAATTATTTATGGTTGTTTGGTTGTGAAGCAGCAATAAGATGTTGATGAGTTGTTGTGGCAATTCAATATTTCTAGGGAATCAATAGTAATTAATTAGGTTGCTATTGAGATAATTTAATTAAGTAGGCTTAGTGATTTCAATGCTTAAGGCTATTGATAAGTTAGTTGAAGTGTTGTGTTTCAACAAACTTAACAATAAGTGTCAATTGAGTGTTAAGCTTAGTTGATTATCTTAAGGTGAGACCAGGACTAATTAGGTATTGACCTTAATTAATATCTTGGCTAAGTGGTCAAAGTAGGCATAAAATAAGGGTGTCAAGGATCAATCATTGAATTAGCAGTAAGAGTCCCTTGGGTTGAGTTTTTCTCTATTAAATCTTCTCTTAATTTTGATTTTATTTTTTTATGTATTTAAAGTGTTTGTTTTAAATTCTCACTGGTCATTAGTTATCCTATTCCCCATCTTTTGACTGAAAACACATTAAAGATATTCATCAATCTTTGTAGACATGATTTGACTCACCGTAACTGCTAACTTTAGGAGTTAGTGCTATTTTTGTTGGTTTTGACTGTTAGATTTGTTCTACTCCAAGAGGCCGAAATTTCAAAAAAAATTTCAAGGGGAAAACATGTTCTTGGCCGAACAAACCTCCCAAGATCTGTTGGATTGAGGTTCCAATGTATCACATACATCAAATTAAAAGCAAGAGTAAGCTAAACTAACCTTTAATCTAGCTCAAAACGCAGCGGAATGTGTTGAATCCTCGAGTCACCAAGCAGTCCACACGTCCTGCCTCCATTGGAGATCCATGCCGGAGAACTCCTCTTAATGGCCTCTATAGCTCCTCATCTTGTGCTAGCAAGCTTTGGGAGCCGGATTGGACCAAGAAGAGTGAAGAACCTGCCGGAACACTTCCGGCTCTTCCTTCCTTTCGGTGGTTCGGCCATGGCCGAAACCCATAGAGAACTTTTCTCCTTTTGGCCGAAACTCTTCCAGCCAAAGCAAGGGAAAGAAGCTCAAGCCACCGAAAACATTTTTCGATTCCTTCTCCCAGTTCGATATGGCCATCACACAGCCTCCCTCTCTTAGCCTCACGGCCTTCACTTTCTCAGCCGAACATTTCGGCCTCAAAACGCAAGGAAGAAGGAGAGCTGGACGACGTCATTTTGGCTAGCCCTCTTTGGGCCAAAACGGTGTCGTTTCGGGCTGAAGAAAAAATAATTTTTCCTTATTTGCAAAATAGCCTCTCAAGTTTCCATAAACTTGAATTCGGCCCCAGTAATTTCCACCAAATTGCACTTTAGTCCCTGGACATCAAATATGTCTAAACTTTGGCCATATCGTTCCCCATTATGCGTATGACCCAGTAGGCCTCCAAATTATTGATAAAAGTCCAAAATGCCCTTCAAACCATTTGAAGGCATATAAAATTAATCCAATTAATTTTATGATCAATTTCTCCAAA
>JANHAO010005809.1:0-22166 GCA_026873985.1 Saraca asoca | reverse complement strand
TACTTGTATATTTTAATCATGTATTATGTAATCTTATGATTTTATATTATTATTCTTATTTTTTAAATCACTTTTTATTACATTTTCTTCCTCTTCCTTTCCTCTCTATTTCCACCCAACCATTCCTCTCTATTTCCATCCAACCAATCAAGAGAAAATCATCTTCCATTCCTTTCATCTTCCTTTCCTTTCCTTTCTTTTTCTTTCCTTTCTATCATCTAAGCACAGTATTAAGGATTATAGACTTTCAGGATATATAATAACAATGTCTGACTAATTACATATTTCACTGTGCAGTTCAAGACTCGTCCTGTACTCGGGGATCTTTTAACTGAGAAAGACAAGCAGGTTTGGGAGATTATATGGATTTATTTAACAAATTCTATTTAATAAATATGGAGAAAATTTTTCCTTTTGCTTGTGGCATACTTTGAAGTTGTTAATTGTGCTGGTGGACTTAGAGAAATACCTGATCAATTTCTCATTCTTTTCCTTTCTTCATGAGATAGATCTTGGAATATCTAGATTCTCTCGACGTCAAATACTTTAATGATATGAACTTTAGTTTTTCTATCAAATTTGTAAGTTCTTCTTCTAACTCTTGCTTATTATTTTTGGGTGTGCCCGGAAGATGACACTTTTACTTTCCCCTGCTGGAAATGGTGGTGCCACACGTGCGCTTATGTTATGTTGGGATCGACTTTTATTGGATGATCTGCTAATAAAAATCAATGATAATTTTTCTGGCTTAATTCTAAGTCTTTAATTTTTACCATGTCAGGGTTTCAAAGAGAACCCTCATTTTGAGAATGTAGAGTTGACAAAAACTTCCACGTTCTTTGATGATGGAACAGCAAAGATCGTTGATACTGACATCAAGTGGAAGAAGGGCATGGTAATATGACTATGATGTATTCTTTTGACTTTTCCATTTTGCCCTTTTTGCAAAACTAATATAAGGTTTGTAAAATGTGAAGGGCATTGCTAAGAAAGGAGGAAGAAAAGGAAAGAAGCGGCACTATCTGATGAGAGGTATTTCTCTAATTAATTAATATGTTGTGTCTATTTTAAATTTCATGATGGAGAAGAATCAAAACAACTGGTGAGATATTATGATGGTTAAGCTAGATATGGGGAGGGAGAGGTTTTATGATCATATGAATGGGATTAAGTTTGAAAAATAGTAGACTATTGACCTTACATCAAAACTTCATATATGGGTGACAAGTTTCAGTGTCCTGGTGATTTATGGATTATGGTTGTCAAATTGTAAAATGGATGTTGAATTGGAATGGCTATATTCTGAATTGTGAACACATTGAATCACAAGATTCTGTAAGAGTTATATCGTTAAGAGTTACATGCCTATAATTTGAATAAAATGTACCCTAATAAATCTTAACTCTAGAGTTAACTCACTCCATAAATGATGTATAATCTTTTCTATTTTAATTTATTCCTTTTTTGGTTCGATCAGTTACATTTTAGTTCTTTCCTTGTTTTTGGATATCAATCTCTCTCTAATCGAATCATTTGAAAAGTTATTTTTTTCCTCTTTCCTTGTTCTCTTCAATTTCTATATTTGACTCTAAATTCAAGCTCTTTCTATAACTTGTACTAATTTCTGTATTGCTTCTTACCTAGGAGACTGCCTTCTTAATAGAGATATGAATATGGTGTGCTGTTTCAAACTTAATAAAAAATTGGTGAGAAAAGTATATGTAATCCTAAAATAAATTCAGATGCATATTCTTTTAGCATGTCTATAATGTTATTGCCTTGAAAAAGGGTAAAAAAAAACACTAACAAAAAAGGCAATTTTTCACCTTTAGTTGCATAGTACCCAATCTAGTTATGTTGTGATCTGGTTCTACTAAGCACATTCTTCAATTGCCAATAATTTTCTTTGTTTTAACAAATAGGCATGGGTCCGCCCCTCCCAAATGTGAGGCGCCTCATGGGGGGAACCCTATTTGAGATATTGTCCCCGTTTGGTGGTTAGGTGCGTCATGGGGGGTTTTGTCCTCAAGGCTTTGGGAAAAGGCACCTCACATTTGGAAGGGGCGGACCCCCACCTTATAAGGTACAAGGTTATCCAACTTCTCATTGATGTCAGACTTCTACTTCCTTCCCTCTTTTTGCCATCAACATAAGCCCCCCAAGTCGGGTGGTGGCAAGGCCTGGGAGTCCCATTGGGCATACCAAATGATAATGGTCGGAATGAGCCTTGCCCCGTGTGAGGTATTATCCGCTTTGGGCTTAGCGTTTAAGTGTGCTAAGTGTGCTCTCACGGTTTTATCCTTTGGGAAAAGGCGCCTGACATTTGGGAGGGGTGGATTCCCGCCTTATAAGGCATAAGGTTACCTAACTTCTCATTGATATGGGACTTCTACTCCTTTCCGTCTTTTTGCCATCAACACCTACAAAGCTAAAAAGCTTAGTACCATGGGCACAGAGCAAACCCATGGAATTTTTGTTGAAAAGTGGCATTCTTGATATTTAGATATTACATGGAGAATTTTGGTGAACAATGAATCATGAAGATATTGGAACACAACTTTACCACAATGGCGATTCTTGTTTTTCTCCCCATCATTGGGAAAGATTACATGGAGATTATTAAAGAACAATTTTATGATGACTTGCAATTTTTCTTGTCCTTGTCCTCATCCTCATTGCTAGGAGATAGCATTAAAGGGTTTTTTGGACAATTTGTGTGTTGGTGAGCAGCAATTTTAAGTTGTTCTTCATTATTGTTTGCAATGGTATAGTAATGTCTAGGGGAGCGATTGATGTGAGCTTCATACTTGTTTAGTGACACTTCAATCAATCTTTATTTAGGCATTTGATGAAGAGGAAATATTTTGATGATGAGCTTCAAGCATTGACCTTTGTATATTTCATAATTTCCTGATATAAATTTTGTTAAAGGCGCTCGCCAAGTGGCTAACATGGCGTAGTTAGGCTTCGCTTCACTCCATATGAAAGCTTGGCAATCTTCTTGTTAGTGTTCGCCTTTGTCTTGGGCATTTGGAATTGCCTAAGTTTAAAGAATATGGCAAGAACTTTGTCAATGAGTTTAGCTTACAAAAGCCAAGTCATATAGGTTAGTGGGACTTTGCATTGTTTGAATTGTAAGAGTGGATGAGTGACATTTCGAGATCACATAAGAGAGCATTGAAGGAAACTGTCATCCAAGTGATCATCATTGAGACAAATTAATACAGAAAATAATAGAATATTTGAAAGTTTACCTAGTTATGAGGTATGACATGCTAACTGTCTTGTTTCCTTGTTGACATTTACATGGTAGATGTCTTGGACGGTCTCCTTGTTGTTGAGCATGTGGCGAGGTGCATCTTTGTGGATCTTGTTGATGAACGCCTTTTAATCCTTAGATGAGATAACATTTGCATGATAGATGTCTTGAATGGGCATTTGTTTGCTCTTTACTCATTTATTTGTTTTGTGCATTTGTCTGTTGGTTGGAGAATTTTGACAGAAGGCTTTGATGGCTTGAGTGGCTTGCATGTGGGGTGGTAGTGAGGTAGTGATCATAGACATTGCAAGCATTTGGTGGCAACCATTGGCATTGTCTTCAAGTTGGTAACGAGCATGAGGTGGAGACTATTGGTGGTTGGGCTTTCATATCATGCGGCGTTTGTTGGTTTGTTGGCATATGGCATGAGATGGCGTTTTCTGGGAATGGTATTGTGGAAGGAGACTCAGGCAATTATGGCTGCTTGTTGGTATATGTTGTGAAAGGTGGTTTGTTATAAAAGCTTGGTGATCGCCTTCATTCTCCTTGCCAGCGTTAGGCGGCGATCATAGACATACATGAAGTGGGCACTCTTCTTGGTTTACATGTGGGGTTATATCTCGCATGAGGTGGGCGTTCTACTTGTTATCACATTACACAAATGGAAGATGGCCTTTTATCATTTGCTGAGTTACTTGCCATCGAGTTCTTCGCCCACGTTGCTTAATCATTGGTCTTTGTAGCAATATTTTTCTCTCGGCTTCTATTGTTGGCATTTCTCAGTGAGTATGCGGTGAACGCTCTTTTCTTCTTCGAGCCAATGATTGAGTGAATGCAGTTGGTCTTGCTCACTTACACCGAAAAATATGGAGAAAAAAATCAGATAAGGAGATAGAAGAACATCGATCCACAAGCAAAACATACATAAGAATAGGTTCTTAGTAGGAACAGACGAGAGTTGAAAAAAAAAGTGAGAACTTTGATAATGAGTGTGATGGCTTTTAGATAATGGTAACAGATTTTAGATTCATACTCTTCAATCAATAATGAAATAAAGGTTTTAAATTCATATTCTTTAATCAATGAAAGAAAAAAGTTTTTAGGATCATACTCTTCAATCAACAATGAAAGAAAAATTATAAATACTGCTAATGATAAATTCCTCTCTATAAGAGATTTGAACTAGAGACCTATAAAATAAAAACAAGTCAAAGAGTCAATGCTTAATAACAACCGAGGAGTAAACCTAAAAATTTATAGTGTGGGAGGTAAACCCATTGTAATTGAACCTTGCTTAGCAGGCCCAGAAGAAGTAGATAAATGATAAAGGATTACTATTTTTTTGGTAGTTATAAGGATTATTACTCATAATTTATTACCAAAAAATTTTAAAAATTATAATCAAATATCTCTAAAAAAAATACTATAATAAATTATTTGGCCCATAATTTATTATTAAAGATTCTAATTGTTATAACAACCAAGTACATAATATATGTAAAAAAAAATTCTTGTTAAAAAAATGACAGGAATCAAATTAGTTGCCTCTAACAGAATACATGGCAGGGATACTTCTATAATATGGATACAACTGCTCTCTATAATCAAAACTTTCAAAACTTCAGAAGCCTCCCAGAAACGGCTTGGAAGTGAAAAATGTAACCAGCTTATAAATACTAACCAAGAAGAAAGTAAGGATTAAAACCATCCCACACAGAGTCATCTCCAAGTTCCGGGATCAAGTGGTTAGTACCATCACTGGCCATCTTCTGGTGTAATTTTAACACCAACAAATATAAGTTAGCAACTAAAGGGTTTTTAAGAAAAGGATTGATGGTTTTACCAAGCTGGACAACATCAGATAGAAGGGGGGCATCATCATCTGTGCTAGACACGCAGAAAATGCAGCTTGAAAGGGCATAGAAACCGAGTAAATTTGCATACAAGGGTAAGAATGCATCTTTGTGATTACCAACGCCTCCTACCCAATCAATTTCTTCCTGTTGCCCAATATGCTCTTCAGCAAATGACATCAACTGATGGCAAAAGTTTGTTCGCCAGCCATGTAAATAATTCCTGAATTCAACTCTGACCCTCAAATTTACAGCCCAAGACTTTGAAATAGGGAGCTTCTCCAAATGAGAGCAACAAATTTGGCTGATCAATAGCTTCTCTTCATAATGATTGTCGATCTCCTTGTCAAAAACCCGCCTCACAAGATCTCCTTTGGCTGCCACATAGCTTGCAGCATGCAGAACCCATTGAGCCAGGTAATTAAAATACTCAATCCAGTGACCAAATGTAGAAGAGAGATGGTCAAAACAGAATCTTATCACTCTATCCACTTGGGTTAGAACCAATCCTGGAGAAGAAATGGTGCTGGATCTTTCTGAAGCAAAACACTTCTGAACATCTGACGAAAGCCTTAGTCTAATTGAGTCATCTTCATCCTCTAAAAGAGTGATGCATACAAACCATATATCCAATACCTTGCCAGCATACAGATTCACAGCTTCACTTTTCTCAAAAAGAGAGGATGAAGTGTCAGAAGGAATATGGTTATTGGATATGAAGGAACCAATGAGCCCAGCTTGTTCAAGCAAACCAGATGCCACCAAGGATTCTGCTGCTGCCCTGCGCATGCTTTCCGGCTCAGATGATGCACTATGCTGTTTAATCATGTCACTGTAAAAAACTATGCAATCATACAACCACTCATACATTTCCTCTCTATTAATTTCACCAAATTCAGCAAACTCCTTTGTTCCATCATCAGACAGAATAAAGCCCGTAAATATAATTGCAATTTGCCTAGCACATACACCTAAACAACAAACGAGGGTTTCTCGAGTCTTGGCATGTCTTGTTTGCTTGTACATGGAAACTAATTCATTCCAAAAAATAAATACAGAGTGAAAGCCCATCTCCCCGACATAAATTGTTCCAGTGCACTTTTCATTGCCTAGTTTTTGAAACTGCTGCAAATTCCAAACTAGAATGATCCTCAGGATGTAATATCTACATCTATGATTCTTCTCCAATGATAAAATCTTCATCAAGGTGTCATGAAGGTTAGTTTTTGCCCAGAGCTGAAAATCCTTGATGTCATTGCCAGACAGATCAGGGACCTTATCACCACCAGAGTCTCCTGCTTTCAGGAATTTCAGTAGCCACTTTAATGTTGCAAGTCGAACTTCATACAAGGAATCTGACAAGCAACGAATCAACCTATCCATAAGCCTGGGAAAAACATTCTTCATTTCATGTTTTACCAACAACTTTGAACTCAGGACAGAATGTCTCAATGGCACGTGGATGACCTCTTCCTCGTCCTTAGATGGTTGAAACAAGCAGCCAAAATAGGACACGGCAGCTTGTTCACGAAGTTCAGCAATTGTGGGGTCATAATATGACAGCCCATAAGAAGGTTGTGAATCTAAGCATTCTGCGGTTAACTCCAAAAGCAAGTTGTGAATGGAAGAGAAATGCTTACTCATCTGGCATGTTCTTGCAATATTAAGCATCAGATCCAGAACCCCTAAGAATGTGGCATTCAGAATTGGGCAAGGACAACAATTTGGTCTTGCAATCCATGACCGGACTACAAGATTTTCCATCAATTCACCAAGAATCTGATCTTTCTTTGAGTTATCAGCAAGATTTCTACAATTTATGTCAAGAAGAGAACTTAACTGCAATAAAACCCCATGAATTAGGTTCACGGATGTGCTGCAGTAATCTGAAGCTTTAGTGACTAGGTTCTCTATGATGGGCAACCCTGAAGCAATATTAAGAAGAACAGATGGCAATTTCTCATTTGACACTAGACAAGTTAAAGCTCTAGATGCAAGAACACGAACTCGAAGGTTACTTTGGGTTGAACACTTTCTGATGAATGGCATGAAAAGAAAAGGGTCCAGTTCATCTCCTGTCTCACCTGCAATTGAAGAAGGCTTGAGCCTAGATAAAAGAATTAGAACAGGGCACAAGCTAGGATGCAGATTACGTCCCAGGTTGCATTCTGGATTTCCAGAAGATGTTGACCCAAGCATTTCTGTCGCAATTCTCAGTTCACTGAGCAAAAATAAGTGCAGTGAAGGATACCTCCAAGGAGTGAAAAAAAAAAAGAGAAGTCAATAGTAGATATCGTATAAAGTGTGAACAAAAACTCATGATATAAAGTCACAATTTACTTGATAACATGAACTTAGACAATGGGCATGTAGGCTTCATACAGCCCAGGACTAGTGAAAGTATTTCAAGAACCAGTTTTCTAATACCATCTTGCAAAGATCATTGCTAGACAGTATATAGACAGACTATTAAGTGATACAAAGAGAGAAAAGAAAACAAGAGAAAAGTCAACAGCTGCCAATATATTGCATATTGCACAATCTCTGAACACAACTTATGACAGAAAAGGCTACAACAATGGTGTGAACTCCAGACAATCAGCCCTTGGCTAACCCAGGACTCATGAAATTATTCCAAGAACAAGTATTGTAACTCTATCATGGAAATATCGCTGATAGAAAGTATGTAGACAGACCATTAAGTGAAGTGATGCAAAGAGAAAGGGAAAAAATTGTCCTAACAATTGGACAATATACAGTAAGTATAAGTTCAATAAAATTACTCATAATAGCATTTGATCTGATTAGAACACTGAAGAAGATAAAGTTGCTTTTTGCAAATTAACAAAACCTAGTTATGTTTATTAGAGCCTCTTTAAAAAAAAAAAAAGGTGATTTTGGTCCAATATATATTTTTCAACATACTTTCATATATAATGATAGATGAATGCAAGATTCATATAAAACATTATTTGTCGGTGATGATAGAACCACTTATTACCAAATTATATAAAACAAAAATCAAACTGACTCAACCATGGTATTGACGGTGAAACACCCTAAAATTTCAGGGAACCTGATGTAAATCTATAAACCATCTGACTCACCATGTAATTTCTTGGGGAAAAAAAGGCAAACTTTATGTCAAATGCATCCAACTATATTGATGAACTAACATAATCACATTTGATATTCAAATCATACCTGTGAAAAAACTCTAGCCCAGTTAGTGCCCGCCGAGCTGATTCTCGCTTATGAACATTGAGGAATCCAATCATGCGACGAACCAAAGCAGTATATGCAAGACAAGCACTATTTCTAATCTCCCAGTATGGTGAAGAGAAAGAGCGAATAGAGACAATTAAAGCCTCAGCAGAAAAACCAGATGTATCAGTAGCCAGGTTAGTGTCATTAAATGCTGCTCTCAGAACATTAAATGCATGTACTGTGGGAATGACACCCTCATCTCTTATCTTTGACGACATTTGATCCACATTCCTTCCAGCTACCTTAGCAGACTTATTTTCTTTGTTTGAACCTTTTGATGCAAACAGCGATGAGTCACTGCTCATGCACTCAATTTCAATTTGATTCAGCATGGAGCCATTAGCTACATCTATAAGCCACCTTAATGCCCGTGGAAGGAGCTTCTTTGGTGTACCTTCTGGCTCTGAGAGAAATAGAGCAGTAAATGCAGCAGGTATTCCCGCACTTCTTCTCAACAGATCATCTACTATTTGTCCTTTAGCCACCATTCTTTGCATTAGTTGATCCATCCAAGATTCTGTTAACCTACAAAGTCTGAAAAGGAATACACCCATCAAGGAAGCAGCCAAAGGGCACAGAATACTATTCATAATATCAAGATAGTCCAAATAATATGTTGCTTATAGGATATAACGTACCTCATTATAAGTCAATGAAAGAAAAATCTTATTTCATTATGAAAGTTGACGTGACAAAAATCCAACAATATTTAAGAAAAAGAAGTTAAATAAACAAGCTAAATGTTAACATTGCTTTCTTTCCCGTTTTGCTTAGGACTTACGAGCAAGAACAAGTATGTGTTTAAAATAAATAAATAAATAACATAGCCTCTGTATAGCTAAAAGCCAATGGCTACTTTAGAAGGTTGAATATGTCTCATATCTGCATAGAAAGTGGCCAGCAATTTTGTATTAATTTTGTTCCTTTCATTTTGAGAATTCCTTATCCTCCTCATGTACTCTCTTCTCTATTTATGAATGTTTCTTTTTCGACAAAATGACATGGGCAAACATCTCCCCCTCTCCCCCCCAAATATATATATATATATATAGAGAGAGAGAGAGAGAGATATGCAGGATGTAAATTGCACCAAATTCTCATTAATATTTTTAACTTCTGCAAGGGCAAGGCCCCTGACTAATCATGCAAAAGAATTTGACACCTAAATTACCATATGCAGGTTCATTGTGTGAGGGTAAAAAGTAAGTTAAACCTAAAGGCATCAATAGTCATCACAAAAGAAGTGCCAAAAGCCACTTTACTTGAGGCATATATTATTTAGAGTACAAGAACAAAAAATCAAACCAACTAGAACAAACATAAAGTGATGTTTGATCATGAACTTGTACAATTATAACGCTGCTTAAGCATGACAATGATAGTTGGAGTTCTCAGAGATAATTTATTTTGTTGGAGCCAGAATTAATTTAAGATGTGTTATTCAATTTGACATTGATCTGACATCTGGGTACAGAATCTAATGACAGAACTATCCTGACTTCAGAATAAAAGACTCAGGAAAAGCTTTAAAGAAGACAATTTCTATTTTTTAACAGTGTATAAAGAATGGGCTTCAATAAGATACTGATGTGTTTTAATAGAAATAAATTAAGTGAAATCAAATTCATACCTTGGGTCATTTGAGCAAAGTAAGCGGTTACAGAGAGCTGTGAATCCAGCCCTTGTCTTATCAATTGCACCATTATGCTTCATCTTCAAGAGGACTTCCAAAAAGTGGTTTCCAATTGTTTCAAGTTGTTCCAAATCAAGAACTGCATGAGATGAAAGTCTATCATTATCAACAGAAGGCTTCTCGGACTCAGGTAAATCTGAAGAAATGCTACTTGGCAGAGGTATCTTTCTTATAATAGTCCCAAGGAGAAGGCTCACCTATAAAAGCAAAACATAATGAGAAACAATGAGAATCTTTACAAAAATAAAAGAAATGACATCCAGAGTTGTATGTCATATAATGAGACAAACAGTATTAAGCATTTAAATATCATCCAAATTAAGTACCTCTTTCATAGCAAGCCAGCAACCAACCATAACAATCTGTTCCGAGGATCTGACATCCCAGGAAACCTTTGAATTACTGCTTTCATGTTCGGATGAAGACACTTGCCCATGCTCCTGATCAGGTATCTCTAACAAAAGATTATCATCATCAACCATCTCATCCATGTCTTCTGGCAGATACCAAGCATCTGAAGAAACCACCCAAAGTGCCAATGAAGTTATCCGCATGACAAGATCCAAAAGCCTTTCCAATAAATATCTCATATCTGAGATACTACACAAGATCACATCAGAGTTCCAATCCAATTCCTCAAATGTATATCGTAAAGCAAGTAATACACCATGTACAAAGCTATTCTTGCAAGCAGTAGAAAGATCTCTTTCGCCTTCTCTCACAGCAATCTCCAACCAATCAATGATTGATTTTATGTACAACATTACAGGATTTCTGAATTTTCTAGACTGGTCAACCTCATTTACCAATTCAGACTTTGAGCTGAAATGGACAACATTATGCGAGGCTTCAATCAACCAACCAAGCTCCAATACATACTTCCTGAATATAAGCCGCAAAGTCAGAGCTCCAGCATCACTTTCCCTCACACGTGGACTGCAAACTAATTTTTTAGCCCAAGCAATTACCCTCTTCAGCATGTCTTCACTGGAAATTCCTGGTAGTGGGGTTGGAAAATGAAGTAATATGCGAAAGGAACTCTCTCTCAACCTATCCCAACTATCAATAATTGACCCAACTAGAAGAATAGTTGAATTAGATGAAGTCATTCCCTTATTGTATGGAGAAAGATGATTATTCGAGGAAGAACAATCAAGCTTCTCTGTAAATGATGGCATAATAGACCAAACATTTGTCATTAATAAGATGAGGTCCATGGCCATTATTTTCCTCTTATAAGGAGCCGAAGGATAGCATGAGAAAAATAAGAAGCCACTAAACCACCTCATAAAGTGATAAAGATCATCTGCTCTTTTAATTACCATTTCCTCCGTGCCATTTAATGAAATCTCTTGATTACTTTTATAGTGCTCAAGAGGACACCAACTCCCTTGCTTAAACTGCCTCTCCAAGGCAGTTCGAACCCTAGAGAAGAACTTTCTGAACAAACTGGTCCACTTCATCTGAAAACCTGAGGAGCAACACCTCATATTCAAAGGCACAGCTTCCTTCATCAATGTTAGCTCCAAATGGGAAGGTAGACTAGATGTCTTGGGGTTCAAGAAAAGGGACTCAGCTGCATCTACACGGAGTGACTCATCCACGTGGGTCAATGCCTTTACAAGCCACTGAACAAGGATCTCAACCCTTATGCCCTTTATGCAAACTAGAGCATGATGGTCATGATGTTCTATTTCCAGCCCAGGCTCTTTTTGGTATGCTGCAGGAGGTACATGCCAATCAATGTCTCCTTCAATCAAAGCAAGTGACCGGGATACCTTCAGCAATGAAACTAGAATTGCAACCTTTTGCTCAAGATTCAGATCCATGTTGGTGCTACCAAGCTCAGGATATGGCACGCCATTTTCATCCCCCTTTGGTCCAACTTCGATGAAAGCAAGCATTGGAAATATACTATCCACATCAATTTCCAACAAAACTGGCAGAGCGTAAGTATTCAAATTGGTGCGTAGCTTTGAAACTCCAGAAGCCAGTCCATACAGGATTGGGGGAATGCAATGCCCTCTATACAGAGCATAACCTTTTTCGATGCCATCTGTGCCCCAATACTCATCACGCAAATACTCAAGGAGACACTTGAGAAACGATGTTGCTGCACAGCAGACATCATCATCAATATATGCCTGAATTATCTGAAACAGAAGGTCCGGGCTCATATTTAATATAGTTTTTGCTCCCAATCTCTTTGTTAGCAATGCTAATGGAATATATCTTCCTTTGCATCGTGAACCCAAACTAAGAAGATCTGATCCAATCTTCTGCAAAAAAGTCTTTATTCTCCCACCACCTTCTGACCAGCAAAGAGATGATTGAATGTCCAAGAAAAGATCGAAAATAAGATGAACTTGTTTCACTGTTTGACTCAAAGGATCTTCCAAGTTATTCCAAATAATTCTAAGTATTCGCATCCCCATTTCCTCAGGAATAGGATCATAGTTTCCTAATGGATTAGACAAATTAGACAACAATGATGTTTTTATCTGTTGTAAGCAGATTTGCATCACAGTTAATGCATGAAAATTGAAATGGCTGTCGATAGGGTTCTCACACAAGTTGCATACCTCAGGCAAAATCCCATCATACAATATAGTCTTAATAGGGCGTCCACCATCTATACGAGTCTCATTGCTATTTGAAGTATTGGTCAACACAGTACAATGATTATTAAGCAAGTCTCTTGGCACTGCTGTAAGAATCCCTCTAATCAAACAAAGTCTCCTCAGTGCAGAAAGACTACATATTTCCAAATAGAAATCTCCATTATATCGAACTTTTGCAATGGCATTTCTGAATTCACTATCAGAATTAACATCTGAATTAGACGTCTTTAAGTTAAAAAGACCTTGAAATATCAATCCAAGCTCTTGAGAACTGATGCATGCCTGAAGAGCTGCACAGAGGCTCACTCCTGCAGCCACAAAACAGTCCCTTGAAAAGGCCAGAGACTTCAATATGCTCATAATGACTGTCACTATTTCCCGCATAACATAAACCAGATCATTCTCAGAACCACTCAATTCCCTGAACTTTGATGGAAAACGCTGAAGCAAGTAATATAAGCAAGACAGAGCCTCTTGGCATTGTTCCATAACGATTGGCGAAGGGCGAGCCCATTCATTGGTCTCAGAAACCACACTATTTAAGCTAAAAACTATATCCCAAGCCACCAATATTGCACAATCCTCGACGACTTCAACCAAATAACCCAACTTGGGCATACCTAGAACAGACAGAGCAGCACGAGACACACAGAAAAGCTTCCCCTTGCCTTGGCCACTACCATACTCATTGCAGAGCTTTCGGAAACACCCACCGATCTGAGAATGAAAAGTTCGACTCTTGGCCAAAACAGAGACAAGAGTTCTATGCAAAGGCACAGAATTTTCAAAAAACAAAAGCTCCAAGTACAAAGGAGTAGCTTCAAGAACAGAAGTTTCGTTCCCATGGAGTAACAAATCACCAAAAGCTGACGCTACTTCCTTCACATGATTGACCTGAGCATAAGTGGAATTCAGAGATATCAATTCCAGCAACTTGGTGTAAAACTTTGAGCACGAATCATACGATTGCAATTGATTCAACGAATCAATGTATGAGCGAGGAAAAACTACAGCACTATAGGTGTATCGATGGCGGTGCTGAAGAGCACGCCATTTTGCTGACATGCTTGATGAAATACCAAAGAGAGCAAATGGAAATTGAAGGTGAGAATTGAGTTTTGTAGAAGGAAGCTTTAGCAGTAAGGTTTAAGCCCTTGAGTCAGGAATGGAGGTAAAGCGGGCAAAAGGGTCCGTGACCTTCGGGTCGGTGGGAGTGGAGAGAGCTCAGGCCAACCAGCAAGATAAAAATGGTGGAGAGGTAGGCTACTTTTTTCTATTTCATGGGCAGCTTAGGGCAGACAACAGGCCGCGGGATATTTGGGCTTTGCTTTGCTGATGTAGAAGTCCACCAGTTCATTACTCACTATCTTTTCTTCCCACTGCTTTTCACCTTCAGTTTTTTTAGTTCTTTTTCTACAAAATGTGAAAAAACAAAGGCAAAAATTTAATGATTTTTGCAAGGTTTTCTATGATAAACACGCTTCATGGTAATCTCACTTACTGAATACTAGCTATATTTAAATTATTTAATAAATTAAATAAATTAAGTTAATAACTCAGAGCAAATTATATTAGTGGTGAGATTTTTAGTGATATAATATATCTAATGTTGTTTTTGTAACTTTTTCCTTTAAAATTTAGAATGCTATATGTATTAAGTAGTTTATCACTCTAATTAACGTAAAAAACAAATTATGTAAATAAATGCAGTTAATGAAGTTATTTTTAACAACAAAAGGCTCCTCTTATGTAATAGTAACGGTGGACAGCAACTACTTATCATCATTACGATAAAATTTCATTGAATTTGGAAAAAAAAATGTAGAAAGAGATTCAATTGAAAATACTAAAATATTAATGTTTTCATAGATTATTGTCTAAAAACTTTATTTTCAAAGACTAAATTGTGCAATCCAACTAATTAAATCAGGATTGGTATGTCTAACAATTTTGTTGGACCATAAAATTGTCTTCAAAATCAGATCATATTGAAACAAATGAATTGATAAAAAATGATAAACCTTTTAAATTTTTGTTTTATTTTGCAATTTGCACCATCAATTTAGACTATTTTTTGTATTTTTTAAGTTGTGACATAAGTGTTTTGAAGTTATTCTACACAGATGGTCCACAACTACAATACTTTGCTAGTTATAAACTTCCAATGAACCTTTTCATTTTTTATTTGTTATCTTTGTTAGTTCTTATATATTACAAAGTTAAAGTTACAAGTTTTATTATATACTAATTATTTTTTGAATTGTTTAATATAATTAATTTTTATTTATAATATCATCCTATTTAATTATTAATTTTATTAGTCAGACTAATCAAACTTTAAACTAATAGTTTTTAGAATTTATTGTTTAATCTAATTTTTATAACATTATTAAAAAGAATAAGAAAAAAAATACTTTGATCACCTCTTCTAAAGGATAACGAAATTATGCGTACATCTTTAATTTAAAAATTTACTTAAATCTCTCTTAAATCATAAAAAATGTTACATTTAGATTCAACTTTGAATTTTTATCCATGAAATGATATGAAAAGATGAGTGTAAAGTTTAAATTAAACAATATAAGATATTTTATATATTTTTTGATAAAAAAATATACTTTGATTAAGCTTAGTCAGTTAAAAAATCATTATACTTATACTAAAATTAGGATTTTTATCTGTCATATTTATTTGAATCTAAATAAAACATATCTTTAATAATAAAATATTTAGAAAAATCTAATATTGTTGATTTGAACTTTATGATTAATTTTTCTTATTATTCCACTAATGAAAAATTTAAATTTATATTTAAGTGTAGCATTTTTTATATTTCAACAAAGATTTAAGTAAGATTTTATATTAAAGAGGATGTTCATATAAATTTATTAAATTTCACCAAGGTTAAGGTATTTTTTTAAAAATAATTAGTTATTACTATCACTTTAGTGGGAAGGGATCCAAGCCATCAATGCTAACAACTTTACTAATCCATTTTAGCTGAATTATTAATAAAATGTACCTAAGTTATTAATTATTAATGTAATTAAACCTAGATATTATATAGCGTCTGAAAGAATATCATAAAACTAAAAGTTCAACCTTCAATTGTAAATGACAGTCAACTATACTTCCATCATCCTTTTTTTATTATTTCTTTGTTATGGCGACAATTTTGGTGGCTAAGTGTCAAAGTTTGTGTCAAGTGAAGGATGAAATGGAAGATAGTGACGACATCTCTTAGAAGACAAGAAATATTTTTCCTTGCGATTATTTAATATACATATATATATATATAGAGAGAGAGAGAGAGAGAGAGAGAGGAATATCTTCTTTTTTTTTTCCTGTTTATGATGCTTGGACCTAAAACAATTATTTTATTCTGGTTTTGCCATTTAATTTTGTTGCCAGCGTTACGGTGTGAGAATGCGAGAATATAGATTTGGAGCAGAAGATAAAGGATTAATTTTTTTAATGTTTCTTTTCTTTTTCAGAAGGTTAAAGGTGTTAATATTTTTAATAGACCATATTTTTTTGTAAGTCAACAATTATTTTTTTTAATAGATCAATTTCTTAAAATTTAAAGGGAGCTTGTGATTTATGCCCTAACCTCAAAGGGGATTGGTAAAATTTGTCTATCATAATAATAAATGTGATCTTCATAAAAGTGGTTAGTTTTTTTATGTTGTGAGTTGTCACTTCTAAAACAAATAACGTTGTACAATTTTATACAATAAAAAAAACTAAATCCACATTTTTATATCCATATCTAATTCTAAAACAAGTGTGACCTAGAATTGAATCTCACCTCCATTTAATGAGAGTCGAAATTGTTAATTTGAGGGTCAAGTTTCAATAATTTATGCAATATATATAATTTTTAAAATTTTTAGGGATTAATATAAATTATTATAAATGAATACGAAAGAATAATGATTTTTTTTTTTTTGAGGCTGCAGTTCCCATATGTCCCCCTCCCGACCGTCCGCCGCTACCTACTTTGTGTGTTGGATATGGACACAGAATTACAGATCTAACAAAACTCTTTATACAAATTTATAACAAATATTTTTCTTGTGACATTAAATTGATCCCAACTATTTAAAAAAAAATTACATTTTTTTCTCAGAAAATTGTAAAATTGATGTGTTGAAACTTTCTTCTAAATAAATTATAACATATCCATATTCAGAACATCTTACAATATTTAATGATAAAATTTACATTATTTTATATAACATTATTTTAATTTTAGGTTGAATTAAATTCAAATCATTAAAAAAGAAAAAAAAATACTATTATATATGAAATCTGGAATATCCATAATGAGCTAGCAAATGGCATAAGCACGGCAAGACCTCAGCTCGTTAGGACGCTCAGAGCATCAGGCTCCAACTCATATCACTAGCGACCTCTTCTGGCCGAGCTCGCCTCGACAAGAACGAGCTTGGCCTCACTACCTCAGAAGACAGCAGCTCCCCCAGACCGAAGGATCTGGTTCGCGACGTGCGAACAGCAGCTCGGGAGCTCGTTAAGCAAGGGACAAGCATATATATTGCCCAACAGACATGTGGGGCCCATTTACAGCTGACAATCTGCATAAACCGACTTGCAGGATCTTAGTCTGTCCATCCTATCTTATACATTAAATGTTGGATGCAATATATTTATTGCATATAAAATTACAATTGTAACCTCCTCTCCTCTATAAATAGAAGGAAGGAAATGAATGTTAGGGAGAACTGAAGCTACCATACGGAGACTCTGTAAAAATACTTCCAAATCAATACATTACCGTGGACGTAGGGTCCGGTTCTGTTTAGATTTAGCTGAACCACATTAAAAGCTTTGTGTTCTTCATTGTTCTTCCCCTTCTTCTCGCCTTCTTCATTCATTTACTGTATTTGCAACCAGATTACAGTTTGAGATCCGAAAGGAATCCTCTATTAGTTGGAGTTTGGCCTAGAACCAAATTCCACCGTCAACATTTTGGCACCGTTTGTGGGGATCTCACCTATTCTCTTATTCGTTTTCTATTGTGATGGCCAAAGGAAGAGCCACCAGACCTTCAAACACATTAGTTAATCCTCCAGAAGGTCATGTGTCTATGACAGACTCCTAGCCAGTTTTGTTCAGCTAGCTGTCGTTGCCAATGACACCGATGGAGTGCAGATTTGGCTTCAACGTCAGGAAAAATTGAAAAATATGATGGGAGAGTTGACTAAAGCCGTCGCGATGCTAACACAAGGTGTGCGGGAGCAAGCTAAAGTTACCACACCCGCGAATGATCACCACCAGCAGCAGGTTGGACGCTCGAGCAACGCCGATCAAGAGAACTCTCCAACTCATTACTCGCAAGAGCAAACTCCAGGTCACAGTTCTCATGACTAAGAGGACCAAAGACTCCAACAATCTTTCAACCAACAATCTGGGGCACGAGACCCTTTGGTTGAAGAATTATTTCAGAAAATGATTCAGTTGGAGGAATGTCTTCAAGCTTCGAATGATCAAGCTTGCTATGAAGAAAGGTCACCACTCTCCGAGGAAATCAAGGCTTGGACCTTTCCCCCCAATCTCAAGGTCCTCGTGATTCCATTGTAGAATGGGGACTCCGATCTGTATGACCATCTGGATGCGTTCAATGTCTAGATGGACTTGCAAACAGCTAATTTTCTGGTCAAATGTCGAGTTTTCCCGGCCACGTTGGGAGGTGTACCTCCAGCCTAGTTCAGAAGCCTCCTAGCTCGCTCGATTTGTAGTTGGGAAGATTGCCAACAAAAAATTTGTCAGCCAGTACCAAGCGCTGAAGAGATAGCTCTTGCCCCTTGCCATCTTGCCATGATCTTTCAACGCAAGTATGAGTCATTGAAGGATTACATCGCTAGGTTCAGGCTAGAATCTAATTCAATGGAGAATCCATCTAAAGAAACCATACTGGCAATGATCTCTGCGGGACTCCATAAAGATGAAAAGTTGTACAAAAGCCTATACAAGTCCCCGGTAAAGGATCTTACCGAGTTTTATGAACGAGCTGCTAAGTAGATCAAGTGGGAAAAGACTTTTGGCCCGAGAAAGTCTAACAAGAAGGATGGGAAAGATGGCTCCTCCCTTAGCAAGAAGAAGGGCAATGTAAACCAGGATGATCACTCTATCGAGTGAATAGCGAGGAAGCCTAAAAGGCCTAGAGGTGAGCAGCCCCAGCAATCAGATCGCCATGAACAATACAACATCCTGTCAGACTCCCAAGATAGGATCTTCATGACAAAAAAGGATAGAGAGGACTTTGGGACGCCTGCACCCTCTAGGATCCCTTATAGGCAGAGGAACCAAGAAGAGTTTTGTGCCTATCATAATGAAACTGACCATGGGACCTCAAATTATCGGGCCCTTAGAGAAACAATTGAAGACCTGATCAGAAAAGTAGCCTAAAGGAGTATGTTGTGCAGCCTACGGGGCAATAATCTCAGCATTCCCAGCGAGATACTAGCTAAGAGTCGAAGGGCTCAGTCCAAATTATACATTGACAATGTATCTTAAATTCAAGAATTAATGTAAATACTTTCTTTTGTCCCTATTGAAAGCTACTAGCCGATTAGTTTGGTGTTATTGTCTTTATCTCTCTCCTTGATTTCCTCCTCGCTATCAAATGTTCGTAATTTCCGCAGCTCGCATGCGGTTATCTCTTTTAAATTTCTAGAGTGACTTGTGCCAACTGTGGCTCCTGATCCAATTGAGGCCCCCCGAAGCTCATTCTGGAGATGAATTGACGAAGTTGCCAGCTTTTGACCTGAAGCATTGGGGCTCATCCTGAAAACTCATTATCCAATTGTGATCTTTGGTCCAATTGAGGTGTGGAGACACTCAAAATAAACTCAGTTAACCAGTTAAGCTATGGGTTCGCTGAGGCGTGGAGACGCTCAAAATAAACTTACTTAACTAGTTGAGCTGTGGGCTCGCTAAGGTATGGAGACGCTCAAAACATACTCATGCAACCAAATGTTCACAGCTCTCATGCGACTTTCTGTTGGATGTAGTTCTTATGCAATTTACTCATATGATATATATTTATTTGTGAGATATTCCGCTCATGCTTATTGTTTGCAAAGGAGTTCGGCCGATTGGCTGTTTAAGTATTTCATCACTAATTACAAAAGTTTGCATTATTATCTATGGGATGCGAAAAGTTGTGAACAACACATAGAAGTCGCAAAAGAAGATTTTATTCATTAAAAAACCTCAACGAGGTAAAATTACATCAAAAAACTCAGAATACAAATCAAAAAAGTCAAAATGAAAGTTAGAGGAAGGTTATAACTAGTCTCTCCTGGAAGAAAGATTGCCGCACAAGGAGGAAGCTCCCACCAATTAAAGGGATGGGCATCGAAAGGTGAACCCTTTTTCTTCTAGTGCCTTCCTCAACAACAAGTTTTTCCTCAATGTGACTCCCATCAAACAAAGAGGGAACGAGCATAGCTACTCCTTATTCTTCCAGGCCAACAGCTTCTCTTCTGATTCACAAAGAGGGCAGCTCAAGAAGCAGCAGGAGCCTAGCTGGCAGGGCAAAAACCTCATAGTGAAGCTGAGAGGACATAATCTGAGATCCGTTTGAGATCCCTCTATGTTACCGAAGAAGTCGTATCTTCTGAGCTTCTTATGCAGTAGACCGTACACACTATGGCGAAAAGATAGAACGTCGGAAGTAAATGAGGTTTGTCTAGGATACTCATGATTTGCTCAACGAATGAGCAAAAGAGATTTTTTCTACCTTAAATAGAGCCAAGTCCGGCCCCATTGAAGGGTCCAAATGAATCTCCTAACCACCTTCATTTATTACCTTGGAAAGGAATGAGACTGACTCACCAGTAATCATGAGGCACGTATTATGAGAAGTATGGCCTAGAACAGATGAAACAATAGATTTGGTAAAGACTTTGACTGAGTTGAATTCTACGAAGTGAATGACCTTTGAAAAGTTTCAACTCCCAACCCGCAAAGTGAGTTGAGAGTTGGGAGGCTTGTGTTATATTTGAAATCCGGAATATCCATAATGGACTGGCAAATGGCCCAAGCGTGACAAAACCTCAGCTCGCCAGGACTCTCAAAATGCCAGGTTCCAACTCGCGTCACTAGCGACCTCCTCTACCCGAGCTCGCCCCGACAAGAATGAGCTCGGCCTCTCTACCTCAAAAGATAGCAACTCCCCCAGACCGAAGAAACTGGCTTGTGACATGTGAATAGTAGCCCAGGAGCTTATTAAGCAACAGATAAGCATATATATTGTCCAACAGACACGTGGGGCCTATTTGCAGTGGACAATCAGCATAAGCCGACTTACAGGATCTTAGTTTATCCATCCTGTCTTATACATTAAATGTTGGATGTAATAGATTTACTATATGTAAAATTACAATTGTAACCTCTTCTTCTCTATAAATAGAAGAAAGGAAATGAACGTTAGGGAGAACTGAAGCTACAATACTGAGACTCTGTAAAAATAGTTCCAAATCAATACATTACCATGGACGTAGGGTCCGATTCTGTCTAGATTTGGCCGAACCACATTAAAAGCTCTATATTCTTCGCTGCTCTTCCCATTCTTCTCGTATTCTTCATTCATTTACTGCATTTGCAATCATATTATAGTTTGATATCTAAAAAGAATCCTCTATTGACTAGAATTTGACTCAGAATCAAATTCTACCATCAACAAATACCTTAACTGTTGTATGCTAAGAAATGCGACTCCACGAGGATGAGTCCACGGGAACGACGAAGGTGAGTCCTCACGAGAAGTCTTCAAACAATGAAACGGTAACAGCAGTGGAAGTCTTGAGCGCTCGCTCGACAACGGTTCGAAGTGTCATCCTCCGACAGTGGCGTGACTCTACAAGTGATGGGTTCGAGAAACAACCACGCGACCGCCATACTTGCGCCTCCCCCCAGCGACTCTCGCGACTACTCCAAAATTGTGAAAGCCCTCACTAGGGACTATAAAGCATCTTGCCTAACACGATGCAGACCTATATGTCAACCTGGAGAAAACTACTCCCGCATACTACAGTTAGATAGGGGTCTCTTCACCGTGTATACTTATTTATTTGATGTGACACAATTATAGCTTGTAATTAATAATTAGAGCCCATCCTTCTTCTATAAATAGGAGGATATTGTTAGCAGGAAGGGGGGCTGAAAAAAAATACTCAGAATGATGATAATGAGAAAACTCTCTACCATAGACGTAGGGTCCAGCAAATCTGGATTTAGCCGAACCACGTAAAAAACCCTGTGCCTTCTCCCTTGTCTTCTCTCCTACTCACTCAGTTGATTAACCTGCACGCATACACTAATCTAGAACAAGTCAGGGATCCCAAAGAATCCCCCGTTGGCAGGAGTTTGGAAGTGCAGACCAAAATCTGACGTCAACATTTTTGGCACTGTCTGTGGGGATCCCACTTGTTCTAGTAGATTCCTGG
>JANHAO010005808.1:0-22165 GCA_026873985.1 Saraca asoca | reverse complement strand
AAAGTTTCTTTGTCTTGAACGGCCATATCAATGGCACATTATCTAAATGTTGAATTTCCACAATTAATCAAATTAAACATCTTTTGAAATACATCCTACCAAAAAAGAAAAACCCCTTTTAATATACGACTAAACCATGAATTTGGGTAACGTTGATTTGAATCAAACTAACAGCTCTTTGACAGCTAGGGCTCACTTTGCCAACGAAAGGATAACACCAAAGTTCAATTTGACATCATAAAACCGACTTTAGTATAAGTAGGACAAAACAGTAAACGTCATTGAATGTGATAAATCAAATTTTGGTGATTTTTTTCTTGCGGTTGCTTTCTCTTCCAATGGATGCAAGACGATCATTGCCAACATCTTTTAAATCAGCTTAACCATAAATTGAAAAAAATCTCACCTGCTTACGGCCTTTTTGTTTATTAAGATTTTCATTCCAGAATAACAGCCGAATGATTTAAGTTTAACACTAGTTTTGTTGTGAAGGCCTTATCTTGTGTTTGACTTCTGGATTTAGAAATCAACTAGCTTCATTTGCTGGCTGAAACCAATCTGATCAACCGTCTCAATTCTATTATAGCTGGTGTAATCTGAGAGGTACTGAGGTTTAGAAATTTTATTACTTGAGATGAAATAAGAATCTCAACATGAACCAAGTCAACCTTTAAATGTTTGTCCCATATCATTCGAACGCCTTCCTCTTGTCTTGTTTGAGTCGTGTAAACTTGGTCTTCTCTATCTAAATTCTTTGTATTCTCTTCTTCAAATTGTGTTGAAAAAAGCAAATAGAAATTGTCCATATGCGTTTGTCCAGATTATGAAATGAGAATCATATATACATATATTGATATTATGCGTTCATTTTGTATCTATTTAGAAAACTCTCAGACGATGAGTGAAGCAAAAGTTCATTCTCCTTCTCCAGCAAATGGAAAAATAGCGTTCTCATGGGAAAATAAGCCTGGAAGATCTAAGGGATCCGATGTTCCAAGTATGGGAGAAGTGCAGGATTCGGTGCCTAAGCTGCCACTTCCTCCGTGCACGGCAGAAGGCACTAGGAACTCAGTTCATGATTTGCAGATTCCACTTCCTCCTTGTGCTTTTCAGCCTCCTCATTATAGAACTCCTTCTAAAAAGGGCCTAATTTGGATGCAAGACGATGATCCTTTCTTAGCAGCCTACAAAGAGTGCACCAAGAGTCGCAAAAATAAGTCGTTCAAGACTGGTATTGAGTGGAGCTTAAGGAAGAGCCTCCTTCTTTGCTCATGTAAGCGATCCAGCAGTGTTCGAGATGATAACTTTGTTAGAGTCTCTCAGCTCCAACACAACCTAGAGAAAGATTGTTAGATTGAATTTTCTTGTGTTCTGAGCAAAATTTCGTGGCTGTATCACACTGTATCGTTTTGCTGCCAATTCTTATCATATATAAGGATTTCATGCTAAAATTTCGCTCAGCCATGTCATCTGAATGTATAATAATTGTAATTGGGGAGCCTTAATTCACCATCCATAAAGTTACACATAGCTTTTGACATGTTAATGTAAGCATCAAGCCAATGATCCATGGAAGTTTTTATTTGAGTAAATTGATTGTTTCGATACCAAATAAAAAAAACATTACTTACAAATATTTCAGAACTTAGAAGATGTTTAATGGTTCTTATCAGACAATTATCTCGTCGGAGGAATTGTTCAAATTTATTACAAAAAAACCAGATTGAATAATTACTTCGCATTAATCGTCCATAGATTGGGAAAATGAAAATTTACACCAATGAAGCAAAATACAATTCATGTGACAAGATATTTTATTAGTCTTATTGTCCTCAACATATAATGTTGACATTCGATAACGCACCTATTAAGAGATATAATTTTATGATTATTATTATTATTCTCAAACTCTACGTATATTATCTGTCAGAGTAACGCAAAAAAATAGTGTGATTGAATTTCTTTAGATTAATCTATAGTCTATTCACTTACCAAGCATATCAGTCAATTTTTTTTTCAATAAAAACCAAACTAAAATTATATTTGAACACCTCTAAAATAATAATAATAACAACATACATTTGAGGAGAAAAAACGAAAAATAAGAAAATTATTGTCTAATTCCACTACAAATAATTTAGCAAGAAAATAGTAAATAGCGGCATCCAGCAACCCAGGGTAATGCGGCTGGGATATCGACTGTAATTACTGAAACAGCTGATGGCATTTTTATAGATGCGTTTATCCGTCTTTTCCCTGTCTGGAATTTCTGAATTTTCACCTGGTCGTAACTCCGGTTCGTGCTAGGTGGGATAAACTCTCTTAAACCCTAGCACAGCTGATTTTTTGTTTTTGGCTTAGCAAGATATCCTTCAAACTAGCGACGAACATATTTCTCTTCGGCTTCTCGACTACATGTACTAGCTGTAAGTATTTGATAATCTTTGTTTAGCAGTAAATCTGCAATTTAGCAATGTTATTCGATGTAATTGCTTCATTGTAATTATGTCAGCTGTCTGCAGGGATCTGTTTAGGTTAAATGGCCAGTAATCCTCAGTCCTCCGGTATGCAGGTAGCATATATATGTTTCTTCATGTCAACCAAAATTCTCATTTTTTTAATATGTTGTAATTTCTTAGCGCGTTTAATCGCGAGGTTCGATCTATGGAAGCAATAAATGATAATTCCAAGAATAACACTATGATCAACTATCCGTCTGCAGTTCCGGCCGGTGATTCCAGCCCAGCAAGGGCAACCTTTTGTTCCACCGGCTTCACAACAATATGGACATGTAGGACAAGGCATTCCTTCGTCGAATGCCGGGATGCCAGTTGTTCAAACTCAGCAATTGCAGTATTCTCAACCAATGCAACAATTGGCTCCAAGGCCAATTCAGCCCGGTCATCCTGCACCTTCATCACAGCCTATACCTATGCCATATGTTCAGACAACTAGGCCGCTCACATCTGTCCCTCCACAGCAAGCCGGTCCTCATTTAAACAGTCATATGCCTGGCTTGCCTGTTTCGGGAGCACCTACCCATTCTTCGTACACAGTACGGTTTTAGTTTATTCATGTTACGGTTGAGTGGTGTTTTGTTTTGTTTGTTTTTTGAGTAGCTTTTGCTGTCTTTGACAGAGCTTTTCCTTTTTTCAGTTCAATCCATCTTATGCCCAGCAGCAAGACAATGTTAATTCGATGGCTCAATACCAGCCTCCATCCCAAATGCATGCACCTGCTGCTGGTCAATACTGGCTATCCTCTGCTCCTCATAGTGGAGCACCAATTACGCCGGTTCAGCAGGCTGGAGTACAAGCATCCAGTACTACATCAGTTGATGCTGTAATTGTGACTATATCTCTATCACTTTCAGATTCTTTAAATTCCCATATGCAATGATAGATTGATGATTTTCTTGTTATGCCACCATTGTTGAAGCTCCACAGCTGTTAAAAAGTATTTTTTTCCCCTGATAATGCCTTACTTGTAATACATTCACTTCTCTTTTGGCACGGATATACTCTTTCATTATTCTATTTTGTTTATGTTAAATTGGCTGTGTCTAATTCTATATCTTGTGCTTCATTGATATTAGGCCACAAATGCCCCTAACCTGCCGTCCTCATCTGACTGGCAAGAACATACTAATACAGATGGGAGAAGGTATGGTTAATATAACCTTTTGTATCTAATTTAAGTGAACACAAGATATCATGCACTTTGTTATTAACTTTTTTTTTTAATGGTTCGCTAATTAAATCTAGCAAATCTGTATTTCATGTCATTGTGAATCATCATTACATGTTTTGCCCTTCCCTCAAACTTTTCAGATATTACTACAACAAGAGGCTGAGGCAATCTAGTTGGGAGAAGCCTCTGGAATTGATGTCACCTTTAGAGGTGGGTTGTATTGATGATTTATTGCTGTTTCTGAAACTGGAATGTATTTTTGTAGGTGTTGGACGTGATGCTTAAACATTTTTTGGTCAATCAAAATATGTCGTTTAATATAAATGTTAACAATATCCATGATGCATTCAATTATGAAAAGAGTTTATGTGAATTCTTCTTTTATTTGCATGTGCTTCCACTGATTTGTAGATACCATGGCTAGTCAGGAGAAATTTTAACGACTCCTCACTATGGTCATTGTGAAGGCGTGTTTGCACTTTCTCGAGCCAGGCAACAGTTTTGCTGTTTACAATTTTATTTCTTTTCCTTAAATGTGAAAATAGTGTATGGTTGTAGTTCTAATTTCTAAAAGTCCTTGACTTGATTGTAGACTACACTCTTTCCTTTTCCTCTGTCTGGTGGTGCTCTAGGATGAGCATTGATTTGTGCATGATACCATGAACTTGTGACTCCTGACTTGTGCATAGTTATTATATTACCTTGACCTTGATTCTCTTTCTTGGATGATTTAATTTACCATCTTCAAATCTCAATAATTTTGCTTGTTGTGGCAGAGAGCTGATGCATCAACTGTTTGGAAAGAATTCACGACTCCAGAGGGAAGAAAGTACGCATTATTATGTTTTATACTTTTGCATTTACCTATATTTTAACTACAAAGGATCTGTATACCTGTAAATGTAGCACCCTTTCTGTTGTATCTTTCTATTATCACTGAATAAGTGGGTCCATGTTTTGGGTGTGACTATTTGCAGGTATTATTACAACAAGGTTACTCAGCAATCTACATGGACAATACCTGAGGAACTTAAGGTTTGTGATTGATCATGCTTGTGATTCTTTTGCCTGTTAGCACCACATTTCTGACCGCAAATTGCTATATTTTCTTGCAGTTGGCTCGTGAACAGGCTCAAAAGGCTATTAGCCAGGGCACACAGGCAGATACAAGTGTTACACCCAATACTTCTGATGCCTCAGTGGCTGAAACATCAACAGCTACTAATGCAGCTGGCCCCAGCACTTCTTTAGTTTCAACCAGTATTGCTTCAAGCCCAGTTCCTGTCACACCAGTTGTTTCTAATACCGATCCTCCGCAGTCAGTTTCTGGACCAGCCATTACTACTACCGCCACTGGAGTTGAACCAAGTCCAGTGGTACCTATGAACAATGCATCTATTGCTGTTGCAGGAAGCTCAGGAGTACCTGCAAATTCACATGATTCCAGCATCTCATCCATGTATAAACATTTTCTGCCATATATATTGTTTGCTGATTTTCTAAATATTCTTAAATCTGATTGAAATTTACTGGAACAGTGTTGACAACCAAGCATCTCATGTTGCCATTTCTTTAGATGGAACTTCTGTTCAAGATATCGAGGTATTTTTCTTTGTTTTTATCTTCTGGAATTGTTGGATTACTGGTTGTTTCAAAACGTCTGACCCATTTAGAGAGCTCCTTTGCTGTGACTAGGCGATAAGCATTCAACACATGTACTTGTTGGAAAATTAAAACACAAAAAAAACTTATATACAAGGGATTAATAGCTTGGTCCTATTTGATTAAGCATTTAAGGACTAAGGAAATGGGCCCAACTGTGTGTACTAGGTTATGCGTAATTGGCATGCCAATTCATTGTTTTAGATTATGTAAATTGCTCGAGTTTGTAGACCAGATAAAACCCATTAATTTCCTTCCTGCATATTGCTTTTGTTTGCAATTAAGAACCTATATGATTTTCTTAGATTCACATTGTTTCCTTACATCCATTACAGGAAGCAAAAAGAGGAACGCCTGTGACTGGAAACATTAATGTTACTCCACAGGAGGAGAAAGCAAATGATGAAGAACCTGTGGTTTATGCAACTAAGTTGGTAAGAATTCAGTGTTTTAAGGAAAACTTGGAAGGTAGGATATCCTTCTTACTATCCTTTTCTCTCTATCCCCTTACCATCTATTTGCTCTACTTTAGGAGGCAAAAAATGCATTCAAAGAACTTCTGGAATCTGCAAATGTTCAGTCTGATTGGAGCTGGGAACAGGTAGATTGGTGAGCCTTTCTTTGCTTCATGTCTTACATTTGGGCTTCAAATGCTGACCGTTATGTTCTAAATGTCAATTCAGGCAATGAGAGAGATTGTCAATGACAAACGATATACTGCTCTGAAAACACCTGGTGAGCGGAAACAAGCTTTTAATGAGGTAAGGAACAAGCCTCCCACTTTGATTGCATGTATGGCAGCACATGTTCTTTTTATGTCTGAACTGCTCCATCTAGCTTTCTGACATTGGTTCAATTTAATACTTCCATTTAGTACTTGGGGCAAAAGAAGAAGCTAGAGGCTGAAGAGAGGCGCATGAGGCAGAAGAGGGCTAAGGAAGAATTTACAAAGATGTTGGAAGTATGTTTGACAATACTGACTGTGTAATCAATATCTGTTTATCATGTGCCTATGTCATTTAATATTCCATGTTTTTCCTTTTTGCAGGAGTGCAAGGATCTTACCTCATCCACTAGATGGAGGCAAGTTTCTTCTTGTATTAAGAATTTATTTTTGGTCTTCCTAGACAGAATTAGTTCTTGGAAGATGCAAAGTTTGTCTTATTTATTCTGATTAATTTTTTTTTTATCATGATCAGCAAAGCTGTAAGTATGTTTGAAAATGATGAACGGTTCAAAGCTGTTGAAAGAGCTAGAGACCGGGAAGATCTATTTGAAAGCTACATGGTGGAGCTTGAGAGAAAGGTGAGAATGTCTTTGTGCTTGTCTATGAACCTGTTTGGGCATGATATCATCCCCTTTTCATCTAGATCTTGGTACTTAAGGAGGCTTGAGTAATCAATTTCCTCTTTGGCAGTTTTATGTGAATATTCTTATCTACTCATCAAACGTTTGTGTATTATTTCATGTTGCTTTGTGGTATTCTATCATGTAATGAAGGGAAGGATTTGGATCATGTGATCTGTTTGAATGAAACATTCATTAGTATCTTCAGTTAGGGTCTGGTCCTGTTCAATGTTGATTTTATTCAAACTAATAGCAACATTGAAGAACTTAGTCCTTTTTGGGGCAATCGTGCTTCTAAAATTTGTTTACAGGTCAACCAAAGAGGTAGGAGAACTATTTGATAGTCTTTGCTGACATACAGTTTTTTAAAATATGCACTCAATTTTATTGTTAAAGATTCAGTGCAAAGCATGTTCTTTCTTAGCAGTATGCTACATGTATGTAAATTTAGGAAAAAGAAAATGCTGTGAAGGAACAAAAGCGGAATATAGCAGAATACAGGAAATTTCTGGAGTCCTGTGACTTTGTGAAGGTGCATTTTTTAAATTGAAAATGAGCCATTGAACTTCTCTTGTCATGCTTAATTTATTAACGATCTTTTTCTTCCTGATATATGATTCATTCCAGGTCTTTAGTCAATGGCGGAAAGTCCAAGATCGGTTAGAGGATGATGAAAGATGCTCAAGGCTTGAGAAAATAGACCGCTTACTTATTTTCCAGGTATAGGGCCTTTCTTTTATTATTAGTCATGTAAAATGGAGTGATATGCTGATGCAGGTTATGGGCCTTATGGCAGGACTACATTCGTGACTTGGAGAAAGAGGAGGAGGAGCAAAAAAGAATACAGAAGGTAAAATCTGTATATGATTATTAGTGATGTTTCAATCTATATATTTTTACTTTCTTCCTATATTATAGGAGCAACTGCGACGGGCTGAAAGAAAAAATCGTGATGCATTTCGTAAGTTGGTTGAAGAACATGTAGCTGATGGAATTCTCACTGCTAAAACATATTGGCGAGAATATTGTTTAAAGGTAGTAAAACTTGTCATGAAAGAAAACTGGAATGTTATGAGAACAAAATTTTATTTGCTTGTGTTGCCTATTTAATAGGTCAAGGATTTGCCTCAGTATCAAGCTGTTGCATCAAACACCTCTGGTTCAACTCCAAAAGATTTGTTTGAGACTGTCCTTGAAGATCTTGAAAAACAGGTTAGGAATTATCCATCATGTTATGATGGTTTTTTGAAGACCAGTCATAACGATTATCTTATAAATTTTTATTGTAGCTTGAAATTAGAATGTTATTGGTATGCTCTATTCTAGTTTTGTGCCTAGGTTCTGTTTACTCAAAGTAATCTGTCATCAGCCAACAGGCCCTCCTCCTGGATTGTGTTCTGACTACTTCCTGTATTTTGCTGCTGACAAGTTGCACTACTTGGCGCATTTGATAATAAAAACCGGACGAAATTTTGTTTACTCATCTTCTGATTTGGATATTGGTTGAGATTTTTTCAAGTTGTATAAAAAAAATTAGGGAAAAAAAATTGTTTACAAGCTGATTTGGGGTTGGAAGGTGAATTGCTTATCTCTTCTTGATTGAATATTTCTTGATTTGCTGAGTGACGTAAGTTATTAGTGTATTTGGTATAATATTTGGATGCTATATTTTATGAGGATGAGGATGAGTTTTAATCTCAAGTATTTATAGTGATTGCTTATTTCTATATCTGACATAACTTCTGTGTTGACAGTATCATGAAGATAAGACACGCATAAAAGATGCAGTTAAACTAGGCAAGGTAGGCATTGTAGATATCTTCATTGTGTTTTATAGTTGGTTTTAAGTTTGATGGCTAACTCTGCTTTCCGCTCCACCTGCAAACAGATTGCTGTGGTATCTACATCAGAGTTTGAGGACTTTAAGGCGGCTGTCTTGGAATATGTTGGTTCCCCATCCATATCTGAGATCAATTTGAAGGTAATTTTCCTTTCTTGTTTGGCTGCTAGTCTTATCTTCTGATTTAATTTCTTTCTCCTAATATATAAAACTATTTAATCTGTGGGAGTACTAGACTCAAATGGGAGCTCAGGCTCAGATTTAGTCTTATTATCTTTGCATAAACAACTGTTATATGGGAATAATTAATCATTTATTTTGAACTTTCTAATAACTTCAATAGCCACATAAAATGGAAAAGCATCATCTTTTTGGGCCCAAGTAATCTTTATCTACAAGCCAGTAGGATGATTTTATTATAATTTTGTGCATCATTTTTTGTTTTCATATGATTGATCAAGTAAATCTAATTACATAAAATTATGGGATATAATAAATAGTTATCAAATAATTTAAATAAGATAATGGTGTGGTTGTAGCTCTAGTTGCCACTTGGAAATATGTTTCGTCAATTTTTCAATGATTGTATGGTCTCCTTATTATGGCATGAGATTAACTTATTTCAATAACTTGAATTCCTTTTCAAATAAATATATGTTTATTCGGAAAATGTCTGTTGGAGGTTGGTTCAAGCTATTTACCTATCTCTCTGTAGCATTTAATTGTTAGAATTTGATACAGTATTTCTCTTTTGAAGCTTATATATGAGGAGTTGTTAGAGAGGGCCAAGGAAAAAGAGGAGAAAGAAGCTAAAAAGCGTCAACGCCTTGCTGATGACTTTAATAAGCTATTATATACGTTAAAGGTAAGCTAAGATTCTTCCATTGTAACAATTGATTTTCTTTTTGGATAAACAAGGAGGATGAGATATCCTGTATTGCAAGGAAAGGGCTGTCAAGCAGTGTAAAGAAGTAGAACATATCAGTCACCCACAAGGATGTAGTGCTTTGAAAAATGATTTATGTTTCAAAATGCTTGCCTAAGAGCTATTGAGCATCTTATTCTAATTTTGTAGGATATTACTGCTTCATCAAATTGGGAGGATTGCAAGCCACTTTTTGAGGATAAACAAGAATACAGGTATGCTATCACTATTTTTCTATTTCAAGTACTTGGATCAGGTGCACAATGTAATTAGAAAGAAAATCTTGTCTCATGTCCATGTCCAAGATGCAAGAATTTTCCTTCACATTTCTGCTCGTGTACTTATAGATCAATGGGGGATGAGAGTTCCAGTAGAGAGATTTTTGAGGAATACATTACATACTTAAAGGAAAAGGCTAGAGAGAAGGAACGGAAACGAGAAGAGGAGAAGGTGCAAATTTTCTTTATCTGCCTTTGTTGTTTGTTCCATACAGTTACGGTTTTTAATTTGTTTAGACTAGAGAAGAGCAGAAAAATACACAAGCCAGACGTTTCAAGTCTTTCTACAGATGATTTTAATGTTACTTTTCTTTGAGTATATTAGTCCATGCATATAAATTTTGCCTGTGCTCATTTCATAGCCATGACTAAATTAATACCTCTTAAGGAATGATGGAACTACAGGCCATGAAATTTTCACTGCATGTTTAAACAAGTTTTATTAGTTGTGTATCTGGTTATCTTGGGGTTTCTGAAATTTATTTTTCTACTTATCAGAACCTGATAAATTGTGGCTGATTTGCATTTCTTTTAAATATTGAATTGCATCAAGTCTACGTCAGTCTATTTTTTTTTTTTGAACTTTTTCTATTTGCAGGCCAAAAAAGAGAAAGAAAGAGAAGAGAAAGAGAAACGGAAGGAGAAGGATAAGGAGAAAAAAGAGAAGGAGGAGAAGGAAAGAGAACGTGAGAAGGAAAGGGCTAAGGAAAGAAATAAAAAGGACGAAACTGATAGTGACAATTTAGATGGAACTGACAGTCATGGTTACAAAGAGGACAAGAAAAAAGAAAAGGATAAAGAAAGGAAACATCGGAAGAGGCACCAGAACAGCACAGAAGATGTGGAGTCTGAGAAGGATGAGAAGGAGGAGTCCAAGAAATCACGCAGACATGGCAGTGACCGCAAAAAGTCCAGAAAGGTATGTGGCACTTGTGTAATTCTATGTAGTATACTTTTATTGAACATGGGTTTGAAAGGTTCAAACTTTGCAACTGCGCTTTGCAGCATGGAAATTCACCTGAATCAGAGAATGAAAGTCGACATAAAAGACACAAGAGGGATCGCCGGGATGGCTCTAGAAGAACTGGGGGGCTTGATGAACTTGAAGATGGGGAGGTTGGTGAAGACGGGGAGGTCCATCAGTGAGATGAAAGCGTTTGATTAACTGCAGCTTATTGATAACGTAAACTTCCATAGTAGTATAAATACTCGGCTATTTCTTTTAGTTTTGACACAATGGTGAATGTAGGAATATAATCACATCTTCAAATGTAAGAAGAAATCTTTTTGTTCTCCTGATATGGCCATCAGCCATCGACATCAGCTTTGTGCAAAGAATGCTGCAATTTAAAATTTATTTTAGATTAAATTATTATCCTGGTCTTTATAGTTTCATTAAATTCAAATTAGGTTTTTGTAGTTTAAAATTTGGAATTTCATCGTTATACTTATTTTTTGTTTTTAATTAGATACCTTATATCACTTTTTGGTTACATTATGATGGTAATTGATATAAGTATATACTATAGTTTAACAATTGTTGATAAAAATATTACATATCATTAGAATTTATGTTTTGAGTGACAGTAGAGAAAATTATAATATTTTATAGATTGATTTTTGAAGAAAATTTGAAGTTTTATGACTCTTAAAGTTCTTAAATTGTGAAGAGATTATTATTTATGTTTTTCAAATTATTGATAAAATTAACCAGAAAAATATTAAGAGGCATGCAATTAGAAATAAAAATAAATATGAGGAATTAATTTTAAATTTTGAAATTATAATGGTTGATTTAGAATTGGATAAAATTATAAGGAATAAGAGGATAAATTAAACTTTATTTCATAAAATGATAAATGATCATGCATTTGCAGATTGTATGTAGATAGATACTTCAACTGTATCCATGGAGATTAGTTACATATGTTCACCGGACAATGACTCTTGCTAGCACTTGGAAAGAGACCTGGCCTTGCTCTGTCTACCGAAATTGTGTGTGTAAAAATAAACGAAGTTGTTGCGTGTTAGGTTGCGAATGTCTTACTAAGCGTAATGGCGTTTAAAAAAGGATGGACTATTGATGCCTTGTAACTTTCACTTTAAATGCTAAGGAGATAAGGGTGGAACACCGTTGGCTTCGGTTGTCTACTGTCATATTTAATTGCAAAACCGGGAGTTACATCATTCTTTTATCATGGTTGTTAGTCTGTTGAAAAAATGCCTATCTACACCTCTATGCATTGATATCCTCATCTATAATTGCACACTAATTATGATATAAATCACCTTAGGATTTGCTTGGCGACTTCTTATGCAAATATTAATTTTGGCAAAATGAAGTTAAGCAAAAATGCTATTTGAATGGTCAAATTTAAAATTACTTTTGCTTCAAAATTGATTTTAAGGAGAAATAAAATAAAATCAAAGTAAGAAATTTTTACTCCTCTTCAAACTTACTTTTAAGAGAAAATAGTACGTAATTTTAGATTTGGATTGCCACCATACACAAAAATTTATTCATTTTTTTTATCTGTTTTATCTTACTTCTATTTACTTTTTTTTTTCTCACTTTTCATTTTTAACTTCATTATTTTTATTATACTAATATTTTTTAATCTTTACTCAAAAATGATTTTTAACCTCCATTTTCAAACATAAAACTCATCTTGACCCATTATCTAAATAAGTAGTTAGTTTCCTATGTTCTAAAACATGTGATGAGCCGAATTCATGACTGCATGTAGTTAGGGCAAAACTGTCAATAAATAAAAGTAAAAGTAGCAGTACTCCAAACAATTTGCCTTTTACAAGTCTGCAAAGGTCATGGCTAATGAATTTAAATGGATTTTATATGGCTGGCAACTCTTGTATTAACATATGCGATGAGAATATGGAAAGATCAATGATAATTGAAGTTTACAGAATAAGCTCCTTTGTCACCATAAATATTATAAATGCATACACATAAGGAGAAATTTGACATGGTGAAAATCTGATTTAAGGAGGGTTTTGGGGATGTTGGTATTTCAGATTGAGGGAAGTAGTAAGAAATCAAGAAAGTCGACAATAATGAGCATTGGGCAAGTACTACCAAGTTTTTCAAACAGTTGGAGGCACATGTCCACTAGTTTCTAATACAATTTCATTGATGATGCTTTCCAAAATTACATCAGCAATCCCAACGCCAATGTCCTTCATTTCCGGCCCAAAATCACTCCATTCATTGGCTGAATTCAAATAGTCCAAGGTCAGCAAGTAGGTTAGGTTTTTCCCTTGCCCAGCTTGTCCACCCCATTCTTGTGCTCTCTCACAAATGAGTTTAGCCAGCTCCTCAGGACCCAACAACTGTTTGCAACCTTTCTGTTCTTCGTCTTTCCTTGGAAAGCTTAATGTAATCTCTCTCACGCAATCAAACAGGAGTTGCTTTGTTTTTTGCAATAACCTTTTGGATTTCAGCATTTGAGAAACATTAGGCCCCAGAAGCTCTTTTAACTCCATTTTACTGCTCTCTTTCTTAGCTGATTGAAATAGTAATCCCCATAGACCTGCTGATAATAGCGAGTCCTCTGTGATCTTCTTGGGCACAAGAACACTGCAACTTCGTATTTTATGTTCCACTCTCCTAACTTCTTCATCTGCCACTGCCAAACAACCTTAGAAATTTGTTGAAAGGAGAAAAAAAAAAAAAAACCCTATTTTTATGAATGTAGCAAAAAGATAGAGACTCACTAACCATTTTGAGATAGTGAAAATCTGCCTGAATTTAACTTGTCTTGTGAAGCAGGTCTCTCATTGATGCATCTCCGGCAGTGCTTCCTATACTTGGTAGCCTGTTGGCTTTGTCAGCAAGACCAACCAAACTAAATTACTATTTTTCTTAGCCATTCAACCTTCAGTTTATTAAACTTTTGTGCCATCTTTGTTTAAGAAAAAAAAAAAAAATCAGCTAATAAGAATTTGAGTTTGTACCTATCTTCTATGGCACTGCAAGCGTCCCAAGACTGGCAAGTTTCTGAAGAAAACGAAGGAGGTTCTCTGTGCGAAGATATGGAAGCTTCTTCTTCCTCGATCTCTGAGCATGAGTTAAACACGGTTGAGCTGCTAGCTGACGAAAACCGTTCTGTTTCCGGAGCTGCTTGGCCAATAACCCTGCCAGGTTTAGGATCCGGAACATTAACATCTTCATTTCCATTCTCATGATTTCTGGTTTTCTTCCTTTCGCTGTGAAAAGCAAGATTCTTGAATACAGCCGTTAGAACTTTGGGAAATGGCAGCAAAATCTTTCTCGACGTTGTTGTTAGCTTGTTTGAGGCAGAACTGGCTGATCGCTCCAAAGTGCTCTTGCCTGAATCGTCATCGTGTTGAGCCAAGCTCAATCTTTTTGAGTAGCCTCTTTCTGAAAGGTAAACCTCAAGGATGAAGGGTTCTTGTTGATCCTTTAGAAAGTCTGAAAGTCTTCTTTGTGGGTTGGCTGATGTTGAAGCCATTAGGATACGTTGAAAACTAGGAATATTTGGACAGGAATACAAGATGGTGTCTTCAGCTTCAAAAGTTTATGCCCACTAATTGGAGACGTCATGAGATGCAAAGAATTTAATTCGTTTAGACGGCATATCTGTCACCTTGCTGCATTACACAAGAGAAAATATTTACACAATAAGATTTCTGGTTTATTTTGAAAGCTAGTTTAAAGAAATTACAAATTTCAAAATAAATAAGCAATTTTATAACACTCAACTTCTCAAATGTTAAAATTTACACAAACCTAACTTTTTACAAAGAAAATAGAAAATGCTAGCTATAATAATCTGAAAGTCACACTTTCTTTCATGAAGTGACTTTGATGTATAAAGCATAGAGTTGTGCAAAAAATGATTCTTAAAAATAGAATTATATATTTTAAAATCTCAAAATAAAATCAATAGTACTCCATATGAGGAGTTGTAGCTTGAACCCTACCCTTCAAAATCCTGATTTTTATACTTTAATCTGCAGTACAGTGTGTCAGTGTTGTTCCTATTTGGTTACCATCAGTCTTAAATACACCGCTCCAATAGAGTATGATGGTCCCAAAAGTTGTTGTCGTATTTGTGAAGAGAAGGCATAACAGTATAAGTTGATTGGATCAGAGTCACAGACTCACTGATACAGTTTCAACTTAAATATTAATTCTTGGGTCATTGAATGATCCATGCCATCGCAGTTAATAGCGGTTCCTTTCTGACGTTCATCAACACAGATGATATTTTAGAATAGTTTAAACTTTAAACCTCAATTTCAGATTTTAGATTTGTTCTTATCTGTGAAGTAGGGATATGTTACAAGTATAGCAAACGATAGAACAATTTTTAAAAAATTAAAATATGAATACTGTTAGAATACCTAAAAAAAATATAAATTTTATGTAAGAATATTAATATTTGAAAATTAAAAAATGTATTTGTTATTAATATATAAAAGATAACATTAAGTAAATTTTTTTTTTATAATCAATAGCCTTTAACCAATTTATAATTATTGTGTCTAAAAGAGCATAATTAAACTAACAGCTATAGTTTAAATACATATCAAGACTATTAACAAAAAAGAACTATTTACATTCCTAACTATCTATTATATATCAATAGTTTAAAAAATCCAGGTTCCAACTATTTTTTAATACAAATCAAACTGTGTCAATGATGAATCAATATCTAACATTAGTGTGATATGAATTCATCACCGAAAATGACCAATTGGTGTTTCATAGGTTTTTTTTTTTACCCTCTATCAACACAGATGATATTTCATCCCAACAAAGTTATGTACTTTTCATTTCCCTTTCAGGTAAGATTTGATTATCAAGAGAAAACTTGTCAATATTATTTTTATTTTGATTTATTCAATCTCATATATTTTTATATTTAATAAAATGAAGAGATAGAATTCATGAAAATTCAGCTTCCATCTGATTGACATTAAACAAAAACATGGGATTTATTTAGGCAGTCAAAAGCAGCTGGGCCCTGAGACAGAAGAGCCCATGGATTATCACATGTTCATGGCCCACAAGAATATTTAGGCCCAAGAAAGGGACCATCACCGTCAAGAGAGAATGGAATGGGTATAGGCCCAAATGGAAGCAACTGGTTTGTGGCGCGCTTGTAAAGAAAAAGGTCACGGGAGAAAAAACAGAAGTAAATCTTTATGGATTGTTGGAAATAAAAATCGAATTGATTTATCAATAAATTTTATAAATAATTATTTTAAAACTTATAAAATTTCTCTGAAATGTATGCTTTTATTTTGTAATGATATTTAAAGGTTTTATTCCAATTGAAATGCATTATAGTCAAACCTCATCGAATTCAACATAATTTAAAAATCTTACACAATATATTTATAAATAATTAACTTTATTCTTGAAGTGCTTAAATTCAAATAATTTGGTTGATATAAGTACACGCATAAATAACGAATAATTTTTTTTTTTTATAATTTTAAGGTCAGTTTCACTTAATTTTGGTCCTAACACACTGTCAAAAGATAGCAAGTTGGGAGAAAAGGGTGGAATCCTAATTAAAGGAACAAGAGTCTGTTAATCATGTCTCAATGACACAAACAAAGGAACATTCAATAGTTTTGAAAAGATAAATTTTTTGAAAATTTATGTATCTTTAAGGTAATTTTATGAAAATTTAACTTATCAAATGATTGAGTGTTTCAATCATGGGATTATTATTTTATATTGAAATTTAAATATTTTATTTAATTTCTTTGTTTTGAGATTTGAACAATAAAAATCTAACGATAAAAATATTTAATTTTTTAAAAGCTTAAATTCTATGTAAAATTATTCAAAATTTAATTTGTTTTTAAAAATTAAAAGTGATTTAAATAAAATCACATAAATAAAAAATAAATCAAATAAAAAAGACATAAATTTTATGTTTTCTTAATCGTTACAGAAATTAAGGAATAACAGTGAACTAGATGAAGCGAATATAGTCCAGTCTCAGTCTTGTCTCTTATCCATTAGAAAAGTCTGAACGGAGTAAAGAATTGCATAAAGATGGATTGATATGAGATATGGCTGTCCTCATTATTTTCCTTTTAATGAATGAAAAGCTATGTCAGAATTCGATGTCTGTGTTAGGTCAAAAGCCTCCGACTTTCTCTGCTTTGCAATAGCAAAAGATTCTGGTAAGTTCTTTGAACTTGCTTACGAAGAAAGACGACGAAACAAAAGATGGTCAACAAAAGCAGAATCGAAGGCACCAATAGAGGGACGAAACCTGTGGGGCTGCTCAGATTTTGATTTATATCAGTAATCTTCCTACCCAGCTCCAGCATCTTTCTGTGTTTTGCATTATAATGGAACGACACTGATCGGATAAAAACCCTACTCAGGCCTCCATAATAAATATTTTAGGTACAAAATGAAATGAGACATATCGTGTCTTTTCTTCCGAAATCAACAAAACCTTATAAGGGCCAGGAAACAAATCCACTTACTTTGTGAGCCACTCCTCATTTCATTTGTTTAATTTATGAACTATATGCATTCAAATTTGAACTAAGACCAGTGACTCGTTTATTAAATAATCAAATTCAATTTATGATTCGTCACAAGTCACCTTGGTTAATTAAATTTATCTTAATAATTATAGTATATTTTAGTAGTGCAATGTATTATATAATTTAAAATTTATATATCATGTTATATATTTGAATGAATTTATAAATGGATCACATGAGTTGAGTCAATTTCTACAATAAATTGAAATATATAATTTCTAAAATAAAAATATGTTTTAACTAGTTTATTTCATGTGACATACAACTTTAATTAATTTTATTTGATAACAATTTGTGATATCAATTTAACTTATAAATTGTAATATATTTAAATATAGATAAACTATCATCATATTTTCAAATATTAGATAAATATAATTGGTACAATTATATTTGTGTTATTTATGAGGGAATATTATATTTCTTTTAATTTGATAAAATTATTGTATTAATATTTTAAATTAGCTAAATTTATTATTTGAATTTTTTCTCTTTTCAAAAATATTTTCTTAATATATTAATATTTAGTGAATTTATTTATAAGATTTTACTTAAAAATTTAAATTAATTACTTTATGGTAGAACATTTAATTATTTAATTAATAAAAATTCATGTACTATCATAATTAATAAAAATTTATTAAATTTTAGAAATATTTTAAATTGAAATTATTAATGCTATGGGCGAGATTCAGAGCCCCCTGAACAGGCTGATAAAAGACTCGGACAGCTATAGAGCTCTAGCTCGTTAAGGTGTTAGAAGTGCAAAGCCTCAGATCGCGTGATCAGTAACCTTCTTCATGCGAGCTCATTTTAGCGAGAACAAGCTTGGTCTTAGAAAAAGATAGTAACGACCTCCGACTAGGGGTTCTGATTCGCCAAGAACAACTTTTCACCCAGGAATCCCATAAGTAGGAGACAAGTGTACGACACACCCAGAAGACAAGGGTCTCATCTGCAAAATGCAATTTGCAAAAGCTGAATTAAAAGATATGCTTTATCTTGTACGAACATTGCATGATGTAACATATTTAGAACTTGTAAATTTACTATTATAGCCTCATCTTCTCTATAAATAGGAGGAAGGAGTACTCTGTAAAAAAAGAAGCTAAGGCTAAAGAGGCACTATTTGCTATACTGAATTTTGTAGAAATTCTTCCATATCAATACACTACCATAGATATAAGGTCCGGTATTGTCCGGATTTGGCTGAATCACGTTAAAAAGGCTTTGTGTTCCTTGTTATTCTCCTTTTTCTTGACTTCTTGCATTCATCTACTGGGATTGTAACCAGATCGTATGTAATACCTAAAAAAAAAATGTTGACTGAGTGGCTTAAGTGAAAAAGTTTAAAATTTCGTTTGGGCTGAATTATAATTTCTTATTCTTCAGAAGGACCTATTTGAAGTCGGTGAAAAATCGTGGGGTCAATGTGTAATTTTTCCCATTCGATTTTATGCTATAAAATTTTTGTAACTGCTCTCCCTTTCTCCACACAGTCAGTCCTTCCTCTCCCGAAGCTTCTCTTTACTTCTCTGTGTTCACCGTCTACTTCGCCTGAATATCGACCGATCACCCTCCTTTCCTCGACTGTCATTTTCGACGAACTCAGATGAAGCTTTGGCGGCCTTCCTCTTCTTTTTTCCTTCGACGTCTCCTCTTCCTATGGCACTGCAGTTTTAGCCGGAGCTTTCCTGCAACAGCTGTGCTCTCCAGCTTTCCACGGCCTTTAGCCGTCGTTGATCATCCTTATCCGGCGTCCCACATTCTCCAGCCAGCTTGGTGGCAACTCCTTCTCCTTTTTTCAATGAGCCTTCCTTCCTCTATTCTAGCTGGTTTGGCTAGCACCCATATCAGCCCACCGGTGGTGACCCAGCTCCGGCCGAGTTGGCTACCGGCACTTCAGACTCTGGTAAGTATTCTAAATCATCAGATTTATTTTATAGTAATCATACCACTAGTTTTTCAAGATACTTATATTGAAACCCCCAATAGTGTAGTGGTTCAGCCAGAAGCTTCCTTTGGCCCACCGGCGACGATCTGGTTGACGATGAGCTCCCTACCAACACTTTGGAAGGTAGTGAGTAACTCCAGAACAAAAGATTTATTTTATAGCCTACCTACATCAATTTTCCAAGTAGATTTAATTTGAACTCTTATTTGCAAAGCTAAAAAAAGTTGGAAATTTTCTTATGGATTTGTTCAAGATAAATTCTTATTGATGATTTGAACAAACAATCAGGAAATTTTGGAGCTTTAGCTGATCTAGCTCTTTAGAAAATTTTTAAGGTGAGTGAACAATCTTCGTCACTTTAAAACCCCATTAGTAAATGTAGATCGATTTTATTATATAAAATATTATTACTCCTTTTTAATAATGAAATTTCTTTACATATATATTGAAATGGTTTCAAATGTATAATTTTATGTTATTAGTGTTTATGAAATGGTTTGTTGTGATACAAATCATGCATTTTCATTCTGCCTTATATTGTTGGAATTGGAAATTCTATATTTTTCTATGCAATAAATGGTTATGACAATGCTTTGATATGTTGGTGTAAGTTTGATAAATATTGTTTACCCGAACAAGCATTTTATTTTAGCTGTGAAATAAAATGTTGCTATTTGAGACTTATGCTATATGATTTATTAAATTGATTGATTTGAGATACTGGATCCACTGAAAATTAGGTGGTAACCCTCAAGTGCACTTGGAAACATGTGAATTTCTCCTGGCAGGAGTGGATAAGGGAGGAAATGTAAGGAGATGTATACGCTCATGAGCATCTGGAAGACGTGTTGGATGGCTTATGGCGACAATTATGTTGTTATGGTTACCTCCGAAAATTTTCTTTGGAATTCCAGTTAAGTGTTTTTAATTAATTGAGTAATAATGACTTTTAGAAATTTTCATCGACTTTCTTTTATATTATATAACGATGAACATGTTTTCATGGTAGCATATCTTGATACCTACTATTATGTTGTTGAACATTATGTTTTCAATTACTTTATTTTCTTGTTGAATTATGGTTTTTAAATGCGTATTAAGATTATGGTTGCAAAATGGGTAAGCATACTTACACAGTTATATTTATATATATATATATATATTTTGAGCATAGTTTTCAAATGAGATTTTTGAGTGATCATGAGATTGTTTACTCACTAAGTTTTTATGAAACTCACTCCTTTCTTCTTCATATTTTTCAAAGTTAGAAGATACTCCTTTGGTTGCTTTACACCCTCCTGGTTCTAGATCTGCTCCTTGATTAAGTAGGTCATTCCTGCGGAGATTAAAGGTATACAAATGGTGTAATAATGGAAGTTGGATTAGCAATTGTACATATGTGTTTGTTTAGATGCCCAGTAAGATATAAACTGTATAATCTGGCCACTGCATATTATTATATCATTATATAGGTTGTATAGGGCGTGTGGCCCTTGTATTGTTGTGTAGGCCTAGAGGCCAGATGTTCGAAAAATAAAGGAAACTTTATCAGATTTTTATTAAAAAGGATATATGCATTTTTAGATGGTGTTGGTTAATTGTATGTCATTGTTGCATTGTAAGGCTTGTAGGGGATTTCCTGATCGAATAGATTTCCTGATGGTAACCTTCTACGCCAGTTACGTTCCTTGGATTGGGGCATGACATTATAACTTGAGTCCTAAAAGAACCTCTTCTGTTGGTTGGATTCTGGCAGAACCAAAATTCACTGTCAATATTTTGGCATTGTTTGTGGGGACTCATCTACAGTTTGATTAATTCTCTGCACTCAGGTTCATCCTTTGTTTGCTTGTAATGGCCAGAGGAAAAGTTATTAGGAAGTCTCAGGCCATTAGTAACCACTTGGAAGGTCATACAACGAGTTCTTCTACCGCCAGGATCTTTAACGGCTTGCCCTCCTCTATTCGCCACCAACTTGTTGTTACTATGCTTTGGGGCAGTGAAATACAAGCTTGGCATCGATGCCAAGAGGCATTGGAAAATACAATAAAAGAAATGGTCGAAGTATTTAAAGTGTTGGCACAAGTGCAAGCTCGGGGTGTACAAAGACAAGCTGAAGTCATTACACCTGAGAATGGTCACTGGTAGCAATGAGCTGAAAGCTCAAATAGGGTTAACCAAGAGCACATGTCAGATCATCGCTCACGCAACCAGAAGAGTAAGAAGAGTCACTAGCCTTCTAGCGAGCACTCAAAAGCGTTAGCTCAGCTGATGGAGGAGCTACTGCAGAGGGTGAAGCAACTGGAAGAGCACTTTCAAGGTCGAAGCAATCGGGGACGCCCCGAGAGACAATCCCCCTTTTCTAAGGAGATCGGGTCGGAACCTCTCCCGCACAAGCTTAAAGTTCCTATGGTTCCACTGTACAATGGGGATAGTGACCCACATAGCCACCTGGGTATGTTCAATATGCAGATGGATCTCCAGACAACTAACTTCCTGATCAAATGTCACATTTTTCTGGCTACATTGAGAGATGCACCTTGAGCTTAGTTCAAGAATCTCCTAACTTACAGTATCAGCAGTTGGGAGGAATGCTGTAACACCTGGAAATATCAAAAAATAAAAAGGAAAATTTAAAATAAAAATTTAAAAGTGAAAAGGACTAAAATGAAATGTCGATAGGGACTAAAATGAAATGTCTAGTTTTTGGGTGGGGCAACTTTCGAAATAAGCCAAAATTTTAGGGCCAAAGTATAAAATTATGGCCAGAAACCGGCTGGGCCAGTACCCAGTCACCTTGGGATGATATTTTCAGCCATTCTCTAGAACTTTCCAGCATAACCCGACCTCCCTTCTTCTTCCTTCTTCTTCCTCCTCTCTCTCACCTCTCTCGGCCATTTCCTAGACTC
>JANHAO010005807.1:0-22168 GCA_026873985.1 Saraca asoca | reverse complement strand
TTAACATTAATCTTCAAGTTATCAGCCCCTTGGACTGATTACAAGATGTTCAGCCTTCCATTGAGGGAAGGAAAATGAAATTTTACAGAAAAGAAAACCAGAATAGTCTACAATACAACTTTGCTGAAAAGAAACTCTAAAACTACTCTGTTCTGCCCTTTTTGAAGAGTGCTCACTAGGAGGAAGATACTAGCTGCTAGTTGGAGGAGTAGGAGCAATGATGGAGGTTGGTGTGGTCACTTTTGCTTGCTGCCATCTTCTATTGCCACTCCTTTTTGCTTGCTATGCATTTTTGCAGGCTACTTTTCTAGTTCCTTACTAATTTTCTGATGGAGTGTAGAGCTGGTGGAAGAAATAATCATTAGGCCCAAGTTTTATGCTAATTGGGGTCCTTAAAACCAAATTCTACAGAGGCCAATTTTTGCAACATCCTACTTCTGTCTTGCAGCTTAAATTGCACACCTAGGATGATCAATTCAGGTCTAGAAGTCTTCATAATATTTGTAAATTTGTGTCTTAGCTTCCATTTGGGCTTAGTTTCACCTCAATTGGACTTTTATAATTCCAGATATTGCATGATAAGTATGCGGAGGTCAGGCTACCCAAGACAATATTCTAGTCTTATTTTGAACTCTAATTTTAGATATCTAAATGGATGATTCAGCCCTGGAGGTCTTCACGAAAATTTAGAGCTATCCCTTATCTTTCCTACAAGACAAGAATCACATTAATTGGATAATTTTAGCTCAAGTTATAACTAGATTATAGAAACTACTCAAAATGGCTAAATTATGCATAATTTTTCTTAAAGCTCCCAATTGATGCAAAACTTGAATATGCAATAATCACAGCTCAAATAAATCATTTTAGACCCTAAGAAGCTCAATGAGAGGACAATTAAATGATTGGAATATTTTGTTATCACATTCCTAACCTATGCAACAACCTTAAGGGAAAGTGTACAAGATCCACAATATATGTTTTAGGAAAGATGAGGTAAGTTATCCTCAATTGTCCCTCTATTGGGAAGATTACCATGAGTAATTAGGAGTTCGTTCAAACTAAGAGTGGCATGAGGCCATAATGACTTCCCACTGGTTATGATTGTATAAAGTATGCTCATGCTAGCCTTAGTGTAGAGGGGTCAACCTGCTTCATTTCACCACATCTAATCTTGCAACTAGTATTTTTTATAAGCCTTTTGTGCTTCATGAAATGTCATGTATGCCCTATAGAGTACCCTTAAGTATCCATCAACTTGGAGATTAGCTTTCAACCATCCTACATATATCCTTCTCCTCCTTCCTTTGAGAACCACATAGTATATGTCTTTAGCCATTGAACTTAATAGAAAATGCAAATGAATTGATTAGCTCCTACAAAAAACCAATAATCACAATTAGCATCCAATACATGTAAGCTTTGAAACAGAGTAATGAAAATAATGATTAGTCCATTAACCCAGTTAATATGAAGAAACAGCTTCTATATAATGAAAAATTATAATTGTCCTCGTGGAATATATAGCTTTCCTTGGATGCAATGGTAACCTTCAATGTCGTTGCTTTTCAAACATGTAGTTAGGCCATGCCTTAGTCTCATTTGGATTCAATTAAACATGTTATAGCAATGATTAGGATGGTAAAGGCGATACTACCCACTTCATGAGATGACTACTAAACATGCAATCGAGTACTCTATAGGGTAGAAGATGGAGTGCAATATGTTGACATTGTAGCCAGTGGGGACTACTAGTCTAGAAGAAAGGTCCCACCACAGTCTATGTAATGGGAATTGAACTAATATTGATGGTCTAAAAGCCTCTAAGTATGCCAACTATAATCAAACATTAACCAATGTCACTTACACCTGAATGAATATATACCCTTGCAAAGCGATTTATTTGGTGCACAACTTTAACTTCTTCTTTTTTATGTATAATATGCAACTTTAAGTCCTCAATGTAATGGCATTTTCAATTAATGGTGGTTTTTTTTCACTAATTCATTCTTAAAAGTTTACTGCAATGTGTTACGATTAAGTGGTCCTTTTATAGAATGAGGGGTGGCAAAATAGGTGGATATCCATAAATCTATCCATCTTTAGGTCAATCCAAATCCATGCATAATATTTAATGGGTCAAATTGATGGATTAGATACTAATCAATTTAATAAAAAGGTCATTAAAGATCCATCTACGGATATCCATTGATCCATCTAATTTAACTTTTTATTTAAAAATCAAAACAAAAAAAGTATTATATTAAATTAAATAAATAATAAAAGTAAAATAAAAAATTTCAAAATCCTAATATAGTCTCATATACTAATAGATATGGCAATTGTGACTTATATCCATTTATACATTTATATCCATCCTTATTATGAATTATCCATATCCATCTATATTAGTTTTTGGATAACCGTAGGTCAAAGTATTATTGACCTTGTTAATTAGTGTTATATATTCAATCAACCTATAGATATATATATATATATATTCATTTATATTTTTGTTTAATTTTTTAATAAGATAATAAAGACGATATATTTAACATCTTTTGTAGGATAAAAAAGAGAGTATGTTTAGAATTTTGCTCTTTGTAAAGATACTTACAATTAAAAATTTTTCATGAGTCAATTAATATTTGTTTGTATAATAAATTTAGTTTTAGGTTTTTCTATTTAAATATTAGTGATCAATTATTTATTTAGTAAATTTTCAAATTTTTTCAATGAAATGCTAATTTCAAATAAGGTGTACTTTTTTTATTTCAAATGTATAAAATTTTAAAGAAATTTCAATTCTAGATCACATTTATTCGATTTTCATTTTTATTTATATTGTTTGTGTAATATGTAAAAAAAAATTAAGGAAAAAAAGGGAAAGTATACCAATAAAAAACATTTTCTTATTTTTAGTTTATTAGTCCTTTCAATTTTATAGTACATATAATTTAAAATTTTAATAGTAAATAATTATTTTTTAATGATAGATGGACTACTAATCTATTGATATAAGGTCATTATAAATTCACTCATAACTATCTATTATTCATCTAGCTTAATTTTTTACTTACAATCAAAATAAGTATTCTCTTAAATAAAAATACACTATAGTAAATTAAATAAACATAACTATAAAGTAAAATTTAATGGCATTTGCCTTTATGCTAGCTATCTATATTTTTCCTATTTCTTTTTGAACTAAACTCATTAATGCTTAGTTATATTTTTTTTTCAAGTTTGTAATGTGTATAAAAAACGTTATTTGCTAGCTTCTAATGACATTTAGTTATGTGCAAGCTATATTCAATTTATATCGTATATAGAAAATGTCTACTTACGTTAGTAAATAACAAAAATCAATTAAAATTTAAACCTTCCCCGATATAAAAAATAACTTTCTGTTCGAGACGAAGAGTTGTCTCAGAGTGTGATGAAAATGCGCATCAACTCCAACTCCCCATGATATTGTAATATTGGGGTTGAAATATAATACAAAATTTGACAGTGGAGAAGCCTTTTTACGATGGAATTAAAATATCAATTATAATGTTAATACTAAAAATATGAGAAAGAGAATGGTGGAAGCAAAATATCGTAATGATAAAATTATAATGATAATAAAAATAATAGAATAAAATAAAATGAAAAATCGTCGCAGTCAAATAGATGAATGAATGGGTTAGATTTGAACATTAATGTATGGGTTATGGGTCAATCCATAAGCCATATAAAATTTGAACTAGTCATACATGAATAAAGGGTCATTATCAATCTATTCAATAGTGACTCGATTCAAATCCATCCAATTTATCCATATAATATTCTTGACTCCTAACGACTTGCTCATATTACATGCCGTATGAACATTATATGACAAACATCTCATTCAATTAGCATGGGCATTACAAAGATGAACTAGCTAAAATATTACCAACTATCCTCCATCAGCCACTACCTAGTGAAGGCTTGATACCACTCACACATCTTTTCAAATGTTCTTATAATCTCTTGTTATGACTCCAAGAATTAATTGTTTTAATTCTTCCATATCCATATAATACCTTGTGTTTGTATGCACTATTATTTATTGTCCGGTTGAGAAAGGTTTCACAATCTTTGTTTGATCTACTATTGGAATTTGTTTTAGTGTTCTTCCACATGTGTGAAATGTGCTCCACTTAGTACATTAAGTACTCTTCTGTAGTGAACGGATAAAATTGTGGTAACATTGAACGGTATGTTGTTATAAAAAGTACAACATGTGATTTGTGAAAAAAGGTTTCATTGAACAAAATATTGGATTTTTCTATTCAACCTCCATTATTAATGTTTTCAAGTCAATGTTTTTTGGTAAATAAAACTACAATGCATGCTTATTGAAAAATCTTTTGACTTAATAATATCCTCAAATTGCTGATTGAACATTGTTGATTCATGCTTTGAATTAAATTCGTTCGAGTGAATATGAGCATAACGTGTGATTCATTATAACAATTTTTTAGTGAATAATGCCTGGAAATCTTTGATTCAATATCATGGATTAAAATATTGAATGCAATATGTATGAGTCAATAGAATTGCCATGTGTTGTACGAAAAATAGTTTACTAAATAATATCCCTGAGTTTTTAATTCAACACCATTCATTGAAGTCTTGATATTAATATTTTCGAGCAAATAACTTTATAACATGATATTAATGCATAAAATTTTCTACTAAGCAACATGGTGTATTTTTTGACTCAATATCCTTGAGTGATGTTTTCAAATCAATAATATCGAGAAATTTAAATTATAATGTGTGATTCCTAGCAAGGTTAGCAGTGGATAATATTTTGCAATTAATATTTCCGGTTGAAGAGGACTATGACATGTGAATCATAAAAAATTCCATATGTGAGTACCATTGGTTGATCATACACATAGAAAAGTCAGTGTACAAAATCACCTAACCGAATTAGATGACTGCAAAAACGATATTTGTCATGTTGGTCAGCCTTCGTGCTACCAGGCGGAGCTTCCACTCTGTAGATGCATATTAATTCAGTGAACGTCTATCCATGGCTTTATCCCAACTACTTTGAAATATGTCCCTTCATTGGTTTCTGATTACGTAGATTTTGATTGTGCCTCCTACTGAAATGGCGCCCTGCACAAGCCTAATCCGACTGACATGGCCATGCTGAGTTGGTGGCAATAGCATCTTAATCCTTCACAATGATGTCTTAGTGCACTCAAATACTTATATCACATTAAATGCAATGGTCAGTCAATACATAAACGATTAAGACATTTGGAGAAAGCATATGGCACCATACTGTGTGACCCAACTAAAATGTGGCCAAGTGTCTTATCGGATACTCCCAACGGTGAAGATATCGAGTGCAAAATCAATAACTGCGGTCCATAATGCACATGATCAAGGCATATTTATTTCAAGTGGTCTCATGTAGTGGTTTAGCAAAGTTGTTGGATAGACAAATAACGTAACACCAGACTCAACATTTGCTGAAGATATCACTCCACCAACCATGCCCCACAGACCCAATGGTGGAAAGCGTGGTAGGTGGCCAAGGAAGGAAAGAGCCACTGACAACCTTCTACCTTACTATCTCTGCCAATTGGATGTCGTCTAGCTATGTTTGATGGCATGAATAGACCACTTCGTGCATAGCATACACCTTCAACACCAACGTGTAACTCAAGTGCAACACAGTCGCCTGGAACATTGTAAGACTCACTAGCTTGCATTATGTACTAACCATCTTCTGTTGTTTAAGCCGCATGGTGCAACAATGATTCCGTACACAGCACACTACTAGTACAGAGACTGATATTTGACCAAAATATGGCATCAACTTCTAAAAACATACGTGAATTGCTTGTGGGTAAAGGAAACACTATCAAACCAAGTAGTGACACAGTGCACTTATTACACGAAGAACTACTTCAACTTGCATCATAACTGCAACTAAATTTGTATGCATTAACCACAGACAGGGGGATAAGATTACAGTAGCATGTCATCCTATTAAATTTTGAGATTTGCCTTTAATACCTAAAAGTTAGCTTCTGCTTTGTTAAGCTAACTAAGTTTAGTTATTTTTGGTTATTAGTTTATAATGTGACTGAAATAGACTTGTCACAGTTTGTGTGTTAGGTGGAAAAGTTTTTTAATTTTTGCAATCCAAATGATGGTTTCTTGGATGGGTTTCAAGCTAATTATGTCTTAGTATTTTCAGCATATATATATGACAGAGAAAATGAATGAATATAAACAAAAGGAAAAAATCCTTTTCTGCTACTCCTTCTTTGCATTTTACTACTGTATTTTTATGAGTTTTCTGATTTTATAACATGGTATCTAGAGCATAAGTGATCTTAGAAGGCTGCGAGTTTGAGCAAAAATCAGCAAGGCTTCCCTTCCATAAAAACCTTAAAAATAGAGTGTTTGTTCATGGCTTCAAGCAGCTATTCAGCCCTTGCTCCTCCAGAGTTCACATGCAAGAATTATGCAATTTGGGCTGGAAAAATAAAGACCTACTTAAGAGCTTATGATCTTCGAGAGGTGGTGGAGACTGGCAAGGAATCAAATCCTCTGCCAGCAAATCCTACTCTACCTCAAATCAAATATCACAGTGAAGAAAATGCAAAGAAGCACAGAACTTTATTTGCCATTCAATTTTGTGTTCAAGATGAAATTTATACAAGAGCCATGAATTGTGATTCTCTAAAAGAAGCTTGGGACATCTTAAGGGAGGAGTTTCAAGGAAATGAAAGGACCAAGCAAATGCAAGTGCTAAATTTAAAAAGAGAGTTTGAGGTTTTCAGGATGAAGGACTCTGAAACTATCAAAGAATACACTGACAAGTTGATGAGAGTGGTCAATCAAATTAGAATGCTTGGTGAAAATCTACCAAACAAGAGACTAGTAGAAAAAGTGCTAGTCAGTGTTCCTGAGAAGTTTGAAACCAAGATTTCTTCTCTTGAAGACTCCAAAGATCTGTCTAAGCTGACTTTGACAAAACTTGTGAATGCTTTTCAAGCTCAAGAGCATAGAAGGGCAATAAGGATGGAAGAGACAGTAGTAGAAAAAGCTTTTCACATAAAGGTGCAAGAGAAGCAAGCAAACAATGGAAGGAAGAAGCAATTTGGAGATAAAAGGGGGAAGGAAAAGAAAGATGGTGATAGCAACAAAGGTGGCATGTCCTCATTGCAAGAAAAGAAGCCATAAAGAAAATTTCTGCTGGTGGAGGCCAAATATGAAGTGTAGAGGTTGCAACTAGCTTGGCCACATTGAAAAAGTATGCAAAGACAAGGGAAACTAGCAGGGACAGCAAGCAAAGGCTATAGAAGTTGAAGAACAAATTGAGGAAAGCTTATTTTTAGCCACTTGCTATGCTGTAAGCAATGGAAAAAACACTTGGCTTATTGATAGTGGATGTACCAGTCACATGACTCATGATGCTGGTATATTCAAGGAGTTAGATAAAATCAATATAGCCAAAGTGAAGATTGCAAATGGAGACTATGTTGATGTCAAAGGAAGAGGAGTTGTAGTAGTGGAAACACCTTCATGTATCAAATTTATTCCTGATGTTCTATATGTACCAAAAATAAGTCATAATCTGCTAAGTGTTCCACAAATGGTTAAAAAGTACTATACCTTACATTTTCAATATATGTCTTATAAGATATATGACCCCTCAAGCTATGAGTTAATGATAGTCAAAATGAATGATAGAAGTTTCCTAATTAACATGAAAAAAATCTGAAGTGCATGCTTATGCTAGTAATGAAGATAACTCAATCTTATGACATAAGAGACTAGGACATTTCAGTTATTCCACCTTGAGAAATATGCATTCAAATGAACTAATCCTAAATCTGTCTGCTATTTTTGAAAGTACCTATGTGTGTGATGTGTGTCAATATGGAAAGCAAAGTAAGCTGCCATTTTCAAAAAACACATGGAAAGCCACTGAGAAGTTGCAGTTAATACACTTTGATTTGTGTGGTCCTATGAGTACTTCATCTTTAAATGGCAGCAAATATTTTTTGCTATTTATAGATGACTTCTCTAGGTGACTTGGGTTTTTTTCTTAAAACAAAAATCAGAAGTGTTAGCTATATTTCAAAAGTTTAAAGCCATGATTGAGAAGTAGGCTAATTGTCATATAAAAAGGCTCAGAACTGATAATAGCACTAAATATACCTCAGAAAACTTTAATGTTTTTTGTAAAAAAGAAGGCATTCAACACCAATTGATAGTTCCTTACACTCTTTAACAAAATAGAGTGAGTGAGAGAAAAAATAGGTCAATTATGGAGATGGCTAGATGCTCATTATTTGAGAAGGGGATGCCTAAATATTTTTAGGCTAAAGCTATCAACACCTTAGTTTATTTACTAAATTTGCTACCAACTAAGGCCTAGTTTATTTACTAAATTTGCTACCAACTAAGGCCTTGAAAGGAAAAACTCCTTATGAAGTGTGGCTTAGAAACAAGCCATCAGTTAATCACGTAAGAGCTTTTAAGTGTGTATGCTATGCACATATACCTGAAGTAAAGAGGGACAAGCTTGATCAAAGGGGTGAAACTAGAATTTTTCTATGTTATAGGAGCAATACTAAAGGATACAGTATTTACAGCTTAAAGAATGAAAAGATAATAGTTTGAAAAGATGTGAAGTTTGATGAGTTTGCAAAGTGGAATTGGAAGACACATGAGGTGGAAGAAATCAACAATCATTATAGGGAATTCTTACCACAAGATCATGATGAAGCTATGGAAGAAAATGGTCCAGACCATTATGATCATACTCCAGTAAGAGGAACCAGATCTCTTGCTGAAGTTTATGATAAATGCAATATAGCCTTACTTGAACCTACTAGTTTTGCTGAAGCAGCAAGACAAGAGGGTTGGGTGGATGTAATGTAAAAAGAGATTCACATGATTGAGAAGAATGAAACTTAGAGTCTAATGGATAGACTTAAAACGCTAAAGGTCATTAGTGTAAAGTGGATTTTTAGAACCAAACTTAATGTAGAAGGTTCTGTAAACAAACTCAAAGCTAGACTAGTTGTGAAGGGATACTTTCAACAACATGGTATAGATTTCTCAAACACTTTAGCAGCTATTGCAAGACATGAAACAATTAGACTTTTGGTGGCTCTAGTTGCAAAGTTTAGGTGGAAAATTCATCACTTAGATTCCAAATCTGCATTTTTAAATGGTCTTTTAGAAGAAGACATCTATGTTGAACAACCAAAGGGATTTCAAATTCAAGGCAATGAAGACAAGGTGTACAAGCTTCCCAAAGCCCTTTATGGCTTAAAACAAGCTCCTCGAGCTTGGTACAGTAGAAGAGACACCTATTTGCAGTAACAAGGATTTCATAGAAGTGAAAACAAAGCAATACTCTATGTGAAAAAGGCTGATAGTAATGTAAAGCTTATTGTGTCCCTATATGTTGATGATTTCCTAATAATAGGAGGAGAGGTACAATCTCTCCAACAATTCTTAAGCAACATGAAGAATGAGTTTGAAATGTCCAAGTTGGGAGAAATGAAGTATTTTTTAGGAATGGAAATCAATCAATTTGAGTTTGGCATTTTCATCTCTTGAAAGAAATATGCGTGAGAACTTTTAAAGAAGTTTTATATGGAAAAATCAAAACTAGTGGCTACACCTCTAGTAGTTAATGAGAAATTGTCCAAGAATGATAGTGATGACATAACTGATGCTATAGTTCATAGAAGCTTAATTGGTAACTTGCTGTACCTTGCAGCCACTAAACCTGATATCACATTCTTTGTAAGTTTACTCTCAAGGTTTATGCAAAAACCAAGTCAAGTTCATCTTGGTGCTGCCAACAGAGTCTTGAGGTACATTAAGGGAACAACTAATTTTAGGTTGTTGTATTTGAAGGAAGATAGTGATAAGTTAATGGGATATGTTGATAGTGATTGGGCTGGGAGTGTAAATGATTCTAAAAGCACTTCTGGCTATTGCTTTTCTCTTGGAAGTGGTGTTTTTTGTTGGAACTTAAAGAAACAAGAAGTCGTGGCTTAATCATCAGCTGAAACAGAATATGTTTTTGCAGCAAGTGCTGCATATCAAGTTATATGGCTAAGAAAAATCCTTTCAGACTTGGGACAATCCATGAATGAAGCCACTAAGATTTGGGTTGACAACAAGTCAACCATAGCAATCGTAAAGAATCCAGTATAACATGGAAGAACAAAGCATTTAAATGTGAAGTTTCATGCAATTTGAGAGGCAGGGACAAATGAAGAATCAAGTGGATGCATTGCTATTTTGAAAACCAAATTGTAGATATAATGACAAAAGCCCTTTCCAGAGTTCAATATCAATTTCTTAAAGCAAAGTTTGGAGTCTCAAAGAAAAATGTCAAGGAGGAGTGTTAGACTTTAAGATTTTCCTTTGACACCTAAAAGTTAGCTCCTATGTTTTATTAAGCTAACTAAGTCTAGTTACTTTTGGTTGTTAGTTTGTAATGTGGTTGAAATAGACTTGTCATGATTTGTGTTGGTGGGAAAGTTTTCTGATTTTTGTAGTCCAAATGATGGTTTCTTGTATGAGTTTCTAGCTAATTATGTCTTAGTATTTTCAGCATGTATATATGGTAGAGAAAATGAATGATTATAAAGAAAAAAGAAAAAAAAAACCCTTTTCTACTACTCTTTCTTCTCTACATTTGCCTATTGCATTTTTATGAGTTTTTTGGTTTTATCACAGATCTGACTCAGCTGGGACAGTTTGTTTACGTATTGGTTAGACTTTAGTGAGACCATCAAAGTTCAAGTCCAATAAGGAATTTAGGTTTGATAGACTCCTAAGTGTGAACATGAAATCTATGTGAAGAATTGTGTGTTTGGTTATGCAATTAGTATCACTTAACTAATAACATGTTTAATGTGCATGAGATTGGAATCAAATGTGGTTCCCTAGAGGTCATTACCAAATTGGGTATTCACAACAGTGAAGAGTGGGCAAATACAAAGCATTGGCCATAAAGGGTTAATGAGTATTAGGAAGGCTATTCGCTATTAACTAATCATATATCTTTGGCCAAACTTGAAGCAAATCTTTGCAAAGAAGATATACCTAATGTACATGCTTATTTGGGCACATAGTTCCAACAGCTGTGGCCATACTTGGTGGTATGCATCAAAAGCTTCTCATCTTTCTCAAGTGACTAGAGACCTTTTTGTACCTTCTGTTTGTAAGAGCAAAAGTGCCTACCCATTTGTACTGAGCCCCTTACCTACAAGGAGGGAGAAATGTTTCCAATAAGAGAAATTTTTGTGTAATTATAGGATAAATGTCAATGAAGTTAGACTTAGGTCAAATCTCTTGTAGAAAAGGATGTTATCACACAATTGATAAATATATAGAAAGATGATCTGAAGGGTAGAATATGAAATGCCAGCTAAGCGAAGGAGTTGAATTAATCTAAGAGCAAGGCCCTATGAGACACAAGTCATACTCAACACTAAAACGCTAGTAGTAACATATATTGTATACAAATTAACGTTCAATGTACATATAGGCGACTCTAAGTAGTTATAAGTAAAATACTAGTAGTCCTTTGTTCTATTGAAAAGCAAGAATCTAACTTCAACATCAATATTAATTATTGTTGTGTATTAGGCCAATTACAAACATATGAAATTTAGGAAATCACAAACATATCATCTTGTAATAGCTTAACCAAAATAAGAACCACATTGATATTGCATATTTCTCATATAACAAACATCTTAATATGGCAAATCACAAACCACATGTTTGTTCAAGAAACTTTTAGGCACTCAATAAGGAATGAATTGAATTTGATCATACCTAGTTCTTAGATTAATTGCACATGCAACATTACTACATCATACAAAAATCAACTAAAATTCTATAAACAAATACAATTGAGTGTCAAGGCTACACTCCTAGTGGAAAGGAAAGGAATAGACCAAAAACTCATTGCAATTGTTGTTGGGTTTTTAAGGAGCATACACACCAAAAAATTAAAATAAATCCTCTAAAAGTCACTAAGGATCCATATGAAGAAACCCATGAATCAATGATAAGTTTCATACCTTTATAGTATGACAAAAGATCTTATTGTAGAAAAGTTGGAATCACAGCCACATTTGTCACCATATGAATAGATTCAATCATACCTCTGTGATTCAATGTCACAAGCGCAACCATAATTTGAATTATGAACTCAACCATGATCTAAATTATGAACACAAATTAATAGAGTTATGTCTCTACGATATCCACACAAGCTAACGAAAAACGTTGATCTATGAATAAATCAGATGGAGCAATTTAACTCTCATAAAGTTCTAGCAACTAGATCCATTTTGGTTCTACATCTCTTATATTCCTCTTGTCTATGCACTAGATTATATAGCCAGGATTTCATAAGATTATATTTATAGGCAGTCTCTAGCCAAAACTCCTTAAGAGAGTTGAATACATTAGACTTGGATTATTGGTTGGGACCATTGAATAGTTCTAGTTAATAATCAGTCCATTTGTAATATGATAGTTGAATACATTAGCCTTGGATTATTGGCTAGGTCTAATGAATGATTTTAGTCAATAGTAAGTCCAATGTATTATGATAGTTGAATACATTGGCCTTGAATTATTGGCTAGGTCCAATGAATGGTTATAATTAATAATCAATCCAATGTATTATAACTTTAGTAAAAGCCAAATCATATTGGCCCTATCCTAATTAGGAGCTCTAGTGTAACGAGGAGTCCCAATAATAATACAATGACTCTAATTTTTCACTAGCCCTTTGTGTGCAACCCTATAGTTCCCATCACATTGGCAATAACTCTAGAATTATATTTTAGAATCACAATTAGTGAGTGGTATCGAGTAATACATCACTGCTACCTAATTAATGAGAATGTCAGTAATTTGACATAACCTTTCTGTGAGCAATATTTCCATGTAATCTAGTCCCTTTGTCCTTAATATCTAGACCAAACTCAAGGCATAGAACATGTCACCCTCTTTATAGTTTAATCTATGTGTTTCTTGATCCCTAAGTTGACTAACCCAAAACAAATGAGATCAATATTACATATTAATCCATTTGAGCACAACCATGCATTTTGTAGTCATATACAATCAAGGGGCCTACAGATATCACTCCTCTCATGTTACATCTCTTTGCATGATTGATATTATACCCAATAACTGACCTTATAGCTAACCCTATTACAGATGATGTTTGGTGCTATCAAAGTATATAACTTCTCATGTAGAAAACCATGGTGATCTTGGATCAAAGGACCACATACATCATTATTACTGTAAGAATTTGCTTATGGCACTTATACGACGATCATTGTAGCATTCTCATGGCCGGTTTATCTAGTACACTTATTCTCTAACATATACCCATGTGTTAGTTTAATATCTCATATCTATGATCAGTAAGATTTGGTCATACATACTAGTCTCCATGTATCATTGTTATTCCAATTAAGAATAATACTTGACTAGGAACATTTAAGAATAATGTTTATAGATACAACTATCTTAGGGACAAATATTATGTTCATTCATATTACATAGATACAAAAAAAACAAACATAATAATTTGAAATGCCTTATATATAAAATAAAACACAATACAATGTATGCTCATATAATCATCCTATGATTGGCTTTTAGGGCATACACAAACAACTGCAACAATGCAAATAGATAATTGAAGTATGGCCAAAAAGAAAGACAATAATAAAGAAGAAATGGTTTTGAAGGACAAAAAAAAAAAGCTCACCAAAGTCAAGATCCGTAATATGTGGAGGAAAAAATATGAAGTCGCAAGATATATATGGCAAGAAGGTTGGAAATGCACCAATAATTACATTGCATGGAAGAATTGAATGAGAGAAAATCTCTCTTGCAATACATCAAAATTTGCATTAAATGATATAATTGAACAAAAAGATCGTGAAAATACAAATGTCACTCCTAAAAAACAAATGACCCTAAATCTCTATCCTATACATGTCTATACAGAGTCATATATACTTAAGGAATGTCTTGTGTCATGAATTTTCGAAAAAAATTAAAGCCTAAAGTTGAATGACCTTAGTATAGGCAAATAAAATGAAACTCTAGAAAATGTAAACATTAGCTAAATTAGCATAAAACACAGAGAGACTAAATCAACTGAAAACATATAAAGGCTATAAATTAACTTGGTGAGCATCAATCATGAAATTGTCCCTATTGAAATGTAACAAAAGTTCTTACATAAAACATGGAAGCCATGGTTAGTACAAAAGTAAGGAAACTTTCCACTACATATATGAGGATCACTGAGTTATAGGTATGTGAACCTTTTGTAAAACTATATAATAGTTACAAAGCGTGAATAAGTTGAAACACAAGAAAGAGAAGATTCTTATGAATGCCACAAACTTCTAGAAAGCCTTGAAAAATAACAAAGTTTTCCTACACATTATCATTAATGGCATGGAAAAAAACTTCTTGCTAATAACATGGAAGCCATTATACATACATGAATAAGGAAACTTCAACTTGTAAGTATGTAGGTTAATGAGTTATAGGGTCTGAACTTTTTGTTAATACATAGGTCAGGTATGATGTAAGGCCTGTAAGCTATTCTCAAATTCTACATACAATTTTGTAACACATCATGAACAAATTAAATCAACTTAATGCATAACATACCTGAGAACTTTTTAATGTAATAGTAAGAACATGGGGTTACATCTAAAATTGTCAATTTGTCATATGTCTTCTCATAAGAATTACATTTGCTTAAAATTAAGCTTTTGTTACACACCAAAAAAATATATGATCAGTGAAGGAATAAGAACAGTAAATCTAATCAGCATATTGCCAATCCCAAGGGAAATGAAAGAAATCAACACAAATTAAAAGGAGTGTAGGGGAAAGAGAGCTTATCCTCAACTGTAGGCAACTATAAATATAGATGCAATCTTAAATAGATTAAAATGTCTTCTATTGACGATGGATTTTGGTTCAGCCAAAATCCAGCTAACCAGAGAGGTTCTTCTGGGACTTAAATTGTTTTTCAATTGAACAAGATGAATAATGAAGAAATGGAGAGGAAGAGCAACAAAAACACAGTATTTTTAATGTGGTTCAGTCAAAATCGAATGGCACTAATTCCTACATCCACGATAGCATTTTATTAATCTGGAGAAATTTTAGCAGAATTATAGTATCTCCGTTCAGGCTTTTTTTTATAGTGATCTCCCTCCTCTTATTTGTAGAGGATAGGGAGGTTGCAATTATAATTACACAATTTATATTTTTGTTATATCAAAATAAATGTATAAGACAGCTTAGACTACTGCAAAATGTTTTCTATAGATTGGTGGCTAACTTCTAAAGTTTGCTTTCTCTAGGTGGGTTACGGGCTGGTCCCATAAACTAAGTTTGAGAGGGTTGTTATTTCAAGGCTTCCCTCAATAAGCCCTTAGTTAGGTGAGATGCAATGTTCGCAAGCTAGGATTATGTCTAGGTCACTATTGGCCTTCGGTCAGCGAGGATAAACTTTGCAAGCTCACTTTTGGCAATGCGAGCTCACGTATAGCGAGATGTTGACTATGCAAGCCTTGACTCGTCCCTTAACGAGCTGGGACTTCTGCCTCTTTCGATGCTCATGTGGCTAACGATCTAGCAAGCTTGGCTCTTTTCTCTCTTGGACTTAATCTGCTGTCGGGCCTTTGCCAGCTCATCTTGCAGAATAGGAAATTACCCATAACATTTTCTAGCTAACAATAACCTAACATGCATTGAATAAACCTTCAATTTCTATGCTTCCAACTTAAATTTATGCTACAATTCTTATTCTAACATGTTAAAATACTTAAACTGTATTTCCTCTAAATTATCATGACTCCAATAGACTCACCCCCAATCTATTCTTCTAAGATGACCATCTAGAAATGACAATGGATAGCATGAGTGACAGATGTCCATATTAAAAGTCAAAACAAACTCCCACATCTTGGCAAGATTAATATCGTTATACAAAGTAATTTTTGTAAGGTTCCTCAAGAGTCAACATAGCTGGCACAGTGGTACTTGTTTTTTCCATACATAATCTCAATGCTTGTAACTCATTGAAGGGCCTACTTACAAAAATTTTACTACCTTGAACACAATAGGAAAAACATTGTGGTATGAAACAAATTCGGCCTTCATCTTGTCTTGTCTTCTCATCTTGAAGCAAAACCCATTTATTTTCATAAGCCATTGTAACCCATTGTTCAAGTTGAAGACATATAAGGGATGGAAGAGAGATATAAAACATGCTTAGCAAGTCTTGTGAAAACATTGGTGACAGCAAGAGCATCTTTTTATTTTCTACTAAAATAACTCCCGTGAAACATATGTCAAACACAATCAAAAAAATATTAGAATTTTGACAAACCTTTCCTCCCTGTGAGACTACAAAGACATAAACCCAGCCACATGGCCTTCCATAAGAAACCATAAAAGACATATATGTGTGTGTGCGTGTGTGCGCACGCATGCATGCGTGCATGTGAAGCAGAAAATAAGACAAAAGAACCCATTTAAATTTACTTTATTCTAAAGTTGAATATGCAGTTTTTTTTTAACATACCTACATATCAAATTTTAATAGTATGAAAATTCAAATATTGAATTTGAAAATTCTATTTGTTAACTAAGTTTTTCTACCAAGTAAATTTCTTGTATAATAGAATTTCAATCATTACTATCACTGGGATTAACCTTTGGGATGTAAATTGCTTGTGGGTTTTAATGGTGGTAGTGGCATCATCCATTTTGTTATTCACCTTTCATATGGTTTCATAGGGAGTACAATTTAGATGGTGCTTGCCCACATTTGTTCTTGTAAAATTTGTTTTTATTATGTTATTTCAATTTTACACCATCATATACATTTGCATTGTCATGTTGTTTATGCACAACCTAGTCGTAGATTTTGGAGGTTCAATCGAATATTTTAAATGCAGGTTTACAAACTATCACCTACATTTGAAGAATAAGACACATAAAAGAATGGAACATTAGACAAGGAAGAATGAAAGGTATAAAATAATAAGGGAACAAATTTGACCAAGCCATACAAAAACAATATATTGCACTAAACATCCAATGTCAAAGTGTTCACAATAAAGCTGGAACACTAGCATATTAAACCAGTAGATAGTAGATAAACCGTAAACCATCCCTACTACCTTGTGCATACTCCAAAAGGGCAATCCATCTGCATTCACCTATCCCACACAAAAAAAGGGGGCATCATTCCTAAAAGGCTATCCACATTAAATCCATTCAAAATAGTAAGTAGTTCATCTATACATTATAATATACCTATCCATAGGCACCACCCTAGTTATGGAAAATCCACACTTTCATTTGTCATTGCTCCCCAATTAACTTAACCAAGCATGCATCATCGTATTCTAGTCCATTGTCTCTAGAAAACTCCTACCAACTTCTAGAAAAGTTGTACCCTTGCTGGTTAAACAAGCTAATGTACTCAATAGCCCACTCTCTACCATTTTCAATGTGTAATTTTCACTCCCTTCTTAGGCTACCAATGTGCTTTTTAACAAATTTGCTCAAGATGTGCTGAGTATAAAATGCAAACAAGCATAACTTATTTAGTACTAAAGTCACAAAACTAATTTAGAGTATGAATACAGTAGGTGAGACTAAACACTTACAATGATGTGGCTTGCTGTGAAATTGTAAAAACAGATAGGCAAGACACATGAAAGATTGCTAGTCTGAATTGCTCTAGCCTCATCAATGGCATGGCTTTTAAAATATCCTGCAACACATGTACCATTTAACAACCAATTATATCATCTAAACCCTAGACATTGAAGGTAAACTAATTAATAGTCCTTATTGCCTTCACCCTTCACATAGCTTCAAGCTTTCCATCCATAGATGTCTCCCTTGGCATGTTGACAAGATAATTGATCAATGATGTCACCTGCTTCTCCTCTTGCTTGTGAATAGGGGTTTAAGGTTTTTTGTTGTCACATTATGTTTTCCCTCATTCTTTGATTTTAAAGTGTTCACCTGCAGTGCAATATTACTTGTGGACGGGCCTATATTCATACATCAAAATATATTAGGATGTACATGAGTTAAGCATAGAGTGATAATACAACACAAAGCATGGCCCTGAAAATAACATTCAAGTTAGTAAAATATCACCTGACTTGCACTTCCACCTTCTTAAGTTATCTTGCTACAAGTTGGATCATTCTACAATTTCCATCAACAAAGACAATGATATGTCCATGGCATTTGGGTTATCATCCACTAAGTGGCCTTCTCCATTTGCATATTGTGGTTGAGTAGTCTGTGCCTCCTCATCTGATTTGGAGTTAGGGTTAGTGCCATTTGGTCCCAATCTGCTAAATTTGAAATATGTTGGTTTCATGTACTCAGATACAATAATCAACCCTATTTGAACTATATAGTAGGAGAGGATGTGGTCCCACTTAGCTCCAAAAACTACTATTTTTCCATCTACATCCATTTGGATGTCCTATTGATGGCCTCTATTGTGTTCAAGCATTACAATCCCACTCTTGAACACACCTTTGAATTTTCTCACAATATGGTTAGCAATCTACCAGTTTCCTGGTTTGCATAAGTAAAATGGACATGTGTTAGTTGGTTATGTCTATGGTTGGCAATATTTAATAAAAATGCATTTGATACAACTAGATGTCATCACTTATCATGTTTAGTTGTAGGTAAGATTCCCTGGCCAGAATTGGGTTAAAGAATTTATATGATGTGGGCATTTTCAGACTCTCTTGTTACATCATCCATATCATATAAATCAAGTCAAACATGGATAACTATAAATCATGTACGATTTATGTGTTTTTCATTGTAACCATGTGGCACCATTTATCACATGTTTTTAGGTTTCAAGTTTTGGACTTTTAATATGTTATTATGGCAAGAACAATAATATGGATGTTGTATTTTCTGTGTTAGCACATGTACTAAATGTTCATTCCATCATTTAAACACACCAAACCTAAGAGGGTTTACTTTGAACCATGAAATTCTGTTTGCTAAATTCCTTCTATCCTATAAACCTTAAGGGTAAATTACACTCATGTCCCACGAATTTAAAGGTAATTGCACATGATTACCCTCTTTTTGGAAAATGACACTCCTCTTCCTCACTATGACCAAAGTTTAATAGAGTCAATCTTTGCATTCTTTTTTCCGGATCCCTTTTTCCTAATTGAAATTAAAGAGAGTAAAAGAAAAAATTCCCTCACATATTTTATTCCTTTACATTATACACTAGTTACTGCATTGAGATAACATATTTCAACTTTTTTTTTTCCCATTGCAAAGCAAAACAATTTTTTTATATTTTAAAATTTTTCCAAAAGAAAAGAAACAGATAAACCCACTTAAAGATCAATATGTATTTTTCCCTAGATTTTTACATTCCTCTTCACCAATATGAGCACTGAAATCAGATGAACATTCATGACTGATTACCTAACTCATAAATCACATACATGAAAAAAAATGCTAACCTTGTTCTGTTCTCGCCTTGTCCTCTAGCATCCTCTCTCATCCAATGCCAATCTTCTCTAGTTCAATCTTGGCTCAAACCCTAATTCCTCTTTGTTGTTTCTATATGAATCACTAATGAAAAGGAGGATATCAACAATGGCAATCATCTGAAGAATCATAGTGCCCTGTTATGGAAAGCAGCATCACTAACATGAAAAATTCACTAACCTTGTTTCTTTTAACTTAACTCTTCAACTTTGCTTATGCTCTCCTCGATGAGCATCTTTTCCCATTCAATTCTCTCTAATCCATATCAAAAACAATACTAGTTAAGCATACCACTGACGTGCTTAATAAGTGAAGGCTAGTTTGCAAATCAACATGTCTTTCCTTACAATTAGCCATAACCAGATGGAGAGGTTTCATGCTCAACAGTGATGAAGGGCCACTATCCATTGTTGCTACAAGTGTCATTAGAATGCTGCCACATCAGCTATTATATGGCATACCTATATTGGATGATAGAACTCTTTATCTACTTTCCACCCTGAGAACCCTTTGACTTGCCAACCTGTCCCAAAATCATTCTACCTCAATAAATCTTCTTTCTTTCTGGAACAAAAGACACATCCCCAAAAAGGTCCACCCCCACCCAAATTCAAACTTATTAATAGACATCACATATGTTCTAAATTTTTGCAGGCTAATCAACTGTTCTTTGTCCCTTCTTTAGCTTACTAACCCAATACTTTTGTATACTGCATTAATTATTGTCACCTATCTCTCGCACCCTATATATATTCCTAATACCTCCTTGTATTCATTCTTTTAAATCACCTTATCACTCAACTCAATTTCTCTCAAGCTTTTCATCTTCATTAATATTCTCATTCTCTTAGCACTCCTTTATACCATTAAAACCTCCATTTTAAATCATTAGAACCCACCACACTGCCATTAAACCTTGATTGTCAGTCTATCTACTCGTGTCCTTGCCCATCTTTCTTAATTCTCTCTATCCTAGTCATCAACTTTCATATAGAGTGTTTCTCATAGCCATACTTAAAAGATTTTATTATTGTATTTATACTTCCAAATTAAAACTCTTGGAATGAAATAACTTCTTATCCCTATTTCTTTTCTTTTCCTCTTTTTTTTTTTGTGAGAAAGGAAATTAACTAACAAAGTCTAGACTGAGACACCCATGGACACGAGAGCTGCATTCAGAAAATGAAAACCCAATGACAAACTGTGAGCAAAGTTGGGCCTTTCTAGTGGGCCAATATAACGATGGGCTTACACCTAATGAAAATTAATATAAATTTTTGGCGTCATTGTGATGTTGTGTGGTAGTCGGTATAGAGAAGACAGGTCCACTAGAGCCGCAATTGAGACTTGCGTGGCCTCTCGTTCATGGTGGTTGGTGAAAAGACAAAGGTATAGCCTTTTGGCTTGCAAAACCAAAAGCAAAAAAGCACCAAACCTAAAATATATTTATCATTTCTATATCGTTTGATTGACCCCACCATTACCATCAATCCATGCAATGCAAGCACCCAGAACCACTCCCACCAACTCCTCCCATTTTACATCTAAGATTTCTAAATTCTTAGCCTAAAATATGTTTTTTCACACAAAAATTTGCAGTAGTTTCTTATATATTTTACCATATTCTAACTATTCTTCTTGTTTAACGTCTTTTCAACACATGCAAACAAACGTCTTCCTTCAAGTAACTCCTAACATATAGCCTAATTTTTTCAAAATTAATCCTTCACCAACCTTATGTTTATGTTGCATTTCTCATTTCTACCCTCCATATGATTTCTATATTCCCCATCTTGCCCCTTCAACTACCACCCTAGCCAATCCTTTATTACGTCTAAACTGGTGCTCCCATTTTCTCTCAGGGCAGAGCTTCCTTCTCAGATCCATTCCCTGCCTACTTTAGTCTTCCTGTTCGTCTCCTTCACTTCACATACCTCCAATGGCTTCCGCTGCTACCGAGAATGGGATTACGCATCGAAAGGACTTCATTTTCAGGTCCAAACTTCCCGATATCTACATCCCAAAACACCTTCCCCTGTATTCTTACTGTTTCGAGAATCTCGCCAAGTTCGGATCACGTCCCTGTTTGATCAACGCCCCCACCGGCCGTGTCTACACTTACTACGACGTCGAACTCACCGCTCGGAAAGTTGCCTCCGGCCTTAACAAATTTGGTATCAAGCAAGGCGACGTGATCATGGTCTTGCTTCCCAATTCACCAGAATTCGTGTTCTCTTTTCTTGGCGCTTCTTATCGTGGCGCCATGACCACCGCCGCTAACCCTTTCTTCACAGCTGCCGAGATTGCTAAACAAGCCAAAGCTTCGAACGCAAAGTTGCTAATAACGCAGTCCTATTACTACGAAAAAGTGAAGGATTTGGATAATTTGAAGGTGGTGTTCACAGATAATCCTCCGGAAGGGCATTCGCACTTCTCGGAGTTATCCGAGGCGGACGAGAATGAAATGCCGGAGGTGGAAATCAAGCCGGATGATGTG